>JAHHZJ010004143.1:0-56801 GCA_021437245.1 Aegilops speltoides | reverse complement strand
TATCAAGTAGTGTTCTCCCGAGTATGCACCGCTGCAAAGTTCGTCGTGCTGCCGAGACACCACGTGATGATCGGGTGTGATAAGCTCTCACGTCCATCTACAACAGATGCAAGCCGCTTTTGCACACGCAGAATACTCAAAGTTATACTTGACTAGCCTAGCATATGCAGATATGGCCTCGAACACGGAGACCGAAGGTCGAGCGTGAATCATATAGTAGATATGATCAACATAAGATGTTCACTGTTGAAAACTACTCCATCTCACGTGATGATCGGTTATGGTTTAGTTGATTTGGATCACGTGATCACTTAGATGACTAGAGAGATGTCTGCCTAAGTGGGAGTTCTTAAGTAATATGATTAAATTGAACTTAAATTTATCATGAACTTAGTACCGATAGTATCTTGCTTGTCTATGTTTGTTTGTAGATAGATGGCTCGTGGCCGTTGTTCCGTTGAATTTTAATGCGCTCTTGAGAAAGCAAAGTTGAAAGATGATGGTAGCAATTACACGGATCGGGTCCAGAATCTCGAGGATTATCCTCATTGCCGCACGTAAGAGTTACGCCCCAGATGCACCGCCGGGTGCCAGTGCTCGCGCCGATGTAACCGACGACGTTAAGAACGTCTCGCGAGCAAAGTCGATGACTACTCTATAGTTCAAGGTGCCATGCTTTACGGCTTAGAACCGGTCTTCAACGACGCTTTGAACGCCATGGAGCAAATGAGATGTTCCAGAGTTGAAGTTGATATTTCAAATGTAATGCCCGGATTGAGAGATATGAAGTCTCCAATAAGTTCTATAGCCGCAAGATGGAAGAGAATGGGTCTGCTGCTGAGCACATACTCGTAATGTCCGGTATTACAATCACTTGACTCAACCGGGAGTTAATCTTCCGATGATTGTGTCATTGATGTAATTCTTCAATCACCGCCACCAAGCTACAAAGGCTTCGTGATGAACTATAATATGCAAGGGTTAGTAAAGACTATGCTCGAGCTCTTCGCAATGCTAAAGGTCATGGAGGTAGAAATCAAGAAGGAGCATCAAGTGTTGATGGTCAATAAGACCACTAGTTTCAAGAAGAAAGGCAAAGGGAAGAAGAAGGGAACTTCAAGAAGAACAACAAGCAAGTTGTCGCTCAGAGAAGAAACCCAAGTCTAGACCTAAACCTGAAATCGAGTGCTTCTACCGCAAGCGATCGTCATCGAAGTCGAATCGCCCCAAGTATTTGGCGGATAAGAAGGATGGCAAGGTGAACAAAGGTATATGTGATATACATGTTATTGATGTGTACCGAGGAGTCCTCGACTAGGGGTGTCCGATAGCCGGACTATCGATATCCGCGGACTCCCAAACTACGAAGAGAGAAGATTGAAGACTCCGCCGTGTCCCAAGGTACTTTACTTGGCGTGAAGGCAAGCTTGGCAATACGGATATGTAGATCTCCTACCATTGTAACCGACTTGTAACCCTAGCCTCTCCTGTCTATATAAACCGGAGGGCTTTAGTCCGAGGACACAACATTACATCTCAACAATCATACCATAGGCTAGCTTCTAGGTTTAGCCTCATTGATCTCGTGGTAGATCTACTCTTGTACTACCCATATCATCAATATTAATCAAGCAGACGAGGGTATTACCTCCATCGAGAGGGCCCGAACTCGAAAAACATTGTGTCCTCGCTCCTCGTTACCATCCGCCTAGACGCACAGTTCGGGACCCCTACCCGAGATCCGCCGGTTTTGACACCGACATGTACGCTATTAGAGCTCGCAGAGCACTGGTATTTGATATCGGTTCGCTGCTAATATTTGCAACTCAAACAGGACTACGGATTGCTTAACACCGCTAAGGACGAGGTGACGATGCGCTGGGAAATGGTTCCAAAGTCGATGTGATCGCGGTCGGCACGCTACCTCTACATCTACCTTCGGATTAGTTTTAGACCTAAATAATTGTTATTTGGCGCCATTGAGCATGAACATTATATCCGGATCTTGTTTAATGAGACGGTTATTTATTTAAATCGAGAATAATGGTTGTTCTATTTATATGAGTAATATCTTTATGGTCATGCACCCTTGAAGAGTGGTCTATTTTAATGAATCTCGATAGTAGTGATACACATATTCATAATGTTGAAACCAAAAGATGTAGAGTTGATAATGATAGTGCAACTTATTTGTGGCAATCATTGCTTAGGTCATATCGGTATAAAGCGCATGAAGAAACTCCATATCGATGGACTTTTGGAGTCACTTGATTACTTAATCACTTGGCACTTAAGTAACCGTGCCTCATGGGCAAGATGACTAGAATCCTGCCTCCCAGACTATGGAGAGAGCAATGATTTGTTGGAAATCATACATACTGTATGTATGTGGTCCGATGAATGTTGAGGCTCGTATGGATATCGTTATTTTCTCACCTTCACGTATGATTTAAGCACATATGGGTATATCTACTTAATGAAACATAAGTCCTAAACATTTGAAAAGTTCAAAGAATTTCAGATTGAAGTTGAAAATCATATTAATAAGAAAATAAAGTTTCTACGATCCGATCGTGGAGGCGTAATATTTGAGTTACGAAGTTTGGTCTACATTTGAAACAATGCGAATAGTTTCGCAACTCACGCCACCCTAACACCACAACAGAATGGTGTGTCCGAACGTCGAATCGCATTTTACTAGATATGGTGCGATCTATGATGTCTCTTACAGATTTACCGCTATCGCTTTGGGGTTATGCTCTTGAGACGGCCGATTCACGCTGAATAGAACACCGTCAAAACCGCTGAGACGACACCTTATGAACTATGGTTTAGCAAGAAACCAAAGTTGTCGCTTTCTTAAAGTTTGGGGATGCGATGCTTATGTGAAAAAGCTTCAACCCGATAAGCTCGAACCCAAATCGAGAAATGTGTCTTCATAGGATACCCAAAGAGACAGTTGGGTACACCTTCTATCACAGATCCAAGGCAAGACATTTGTTGTTAAGAATGGATCCTTTCTAGAGAAGGAGTTTCTCTCGAAAGAAGTGAGTGGGAGGAAAGTAGAACTTGATGAGGTAATCGCATTCTTCTCCCTTATTGAAAGTAGTTTATCACGTAAACCGTTTCTCGCGACATCTACACCAAATAGTGAGGAAGTTGATGATGTTGATCATGAAACTTCGATCAAGTTACTACGTAACCTCGTAGATCAACCAGAGTAAGATCCACACCAGAGTGGTACGGTAATCCTGCTCGAAGTCATGCTACTAGATCATGATGAACCTACGAACTATGAAGAAGCGATGGTGAGCCCAGATTCCACAAAATGGCTTGAGGCCATGAAACTGAGATGGGATCCATGTATGAAAACAAAGTGTGGACTTTGGTTGACTTTCCCGAGGGTCGGCAAGCAATAGAAAACAAGTGGATCTTCAAGAAGAAGACCGACGCCGACGGTAATGTTATCGTTTACAAAGCTCGACTTGTTGCAAAGGGTTTTCGACAAGTTCAAGGGATTGACTACGATGAGACCTCACCAGTAGCGATGCTTAAGTCCGTCTGAATCATGTTAGCAATCGCCGATTTTATGATTATGAAATTTGGCAAATGGATGTAAAGACTGCATTCCTGAATGGATTTCGAAGAAGAGTTGTATATGATGCAACCGAAGGTTTTATCGATCCAAAGGAGCTAACAAAGTGTGCAAGCTCCAACGATCCATTTATGGACCGGTGCAAGCATCTCGAGTTGAATAAACGCTTTGATAGTGTGATCAAAGATTTGGGTTTATATGCACTTTGGAGAAGCCTCAGATTTACAAGAAAGTGAGTGGAGCTCAGAGCATTTCGATATTATATGTAGATGACATATTACTAATCGGAAATGATATAGAATTTCTCGGATAGCATAAAGGGATACTTGAATAAGAGTTTTTCAATGAAGGACCTCGGTGAAGTGCTTACATATTGGGCATCAAAATCTATAGAGATAGATCAAGACGCTTAATTGACTTTCACAAAGCACATACCTTGACAAAATTTTGAAGAAGTTCAAATGGATCAAGCAAAGAAAGGGTTCTTGCCTGTGTTACAAGGTGTGAAGTTGAGTAAGACTCAATGCCCACCACCGCAGAAGATAGAGAGAAAATGAAAGATGTTCCTATGCCTCACCCATAGGCTCTATCATGTATGCAATGCTGTGTACTAGACCTGATGTGTGCCTTGCTATAAGCTTAGCAGGAGGTACCAAAGTAATCCAGAGTGGATCATCGACAATGGTCAAGAACATCCCAAATACCGAAAAGGACTAAGGATATGTTTCTCGATATGGAGGTGACAAAGAGCTCATCGTGAACGGTTACGCTGATGCAAGCTTTTGACACCGATCCGGACGATTCAAAATCGCAAACCGGATACGATTTACACTAAACGGAGGAGCCGTCGGCTGGTGCGCTTCTAAACAAAGCGCCATAGCGGATCTACATGTGAAGCGGAGTACATAGCAGCTTCGGAAGCAGCTAATGAAGGAGTCTCGATGAAGGAGTTCATATCCCATCTAGGTGTCATACCTAGTGCATCGGGTCCAATGAAAATCTTTTGTGACAATATCGAGAAATTGCTTTAGCGAAGGAATCCAGATTTCACAAGAGAACCAAACACATCAAGAGACGCTTCAATTCCATCCGGACTTAGTCCGTGGGAGACATAGAGATTTGCAAGATACATACGGATCTAAATGTAGCGTAATCTGCTGACTAAGCCTCTTCCACGAGCAAAACATGATCAGACCAAGACTCCATGGGTGTTAGAATCATTACTATGTAATCTAGATTATTGACTCTAGTGCAAGTGGGAGATCAAGGAAATATGCCCTAGAGGCAATAATAAAGTTATTATTTATTTCCTTACTTCATGATAAATGTTTATTATTCATGCTAGAATTGTATTAACCGGAAACATAATACATGTGTGAATACATAGACAAACAGAGTGTCACTAGTATGCCTCTACTAGACTAGCTTGTTAATCAAAGATGGTTAAAGTTTCCTAACCATAGACAAAGGAGTTGTCATTTGATTAACAAGGTCACATCATTAGTTGAATGATCTGATTGACATGACCCATTCCATTAGCTTAGCACCCGATCGTTTAGTATGTTGCTATTGCTTTTATCCATGACTTATACATGTTCCTATAACTATGAGATTATGCAACTCCTGCTTACCGGAGGAACACTTTGGTACTACCAAACGTCACAACGTGAATCGGGTGATTATAAAGGAGTACTACAGTGTCTCCAAAGGCGATGTTGGGTTGGCGATTTCGAGATTAGGATTTGTCACTCCGATTGCTCGGAGAGGTATCTCTGGCCCTCTCGGTAATGCACATCACTTAAGCCTTGCAAGCATTACAACTAATGAGTTAGCTGTGAGATGATGTATTACTTAACGAGTAAAGAGACTTGCTTGAACGAGATTGAACTAGGTATTGGATACCGACGATCGAATCTCGCAAGTAACATACCGATGACAAAGGAACAACGATGTTGTTATGCGGTCCGACCGATAAAGATCTTCGAGAATATGTAGGAGCCAATATGGGCATCCAGTCCCGCTTATTGGTTATTGACCGAGAAGTGTCTCTACCATGTCTACATTGTTCTCGAACCGTAGGGTCCGCACGCTTAAGGTTTCGGCGACGGTTATATTATGAGTTTGTGTATTTTGATGTACCAAGGAGTTCGAGTCCCGGATGTGATCACGGACATGACGAGGAGTCTCAAATGGTCGAGACATAAAGATTGATATATTGACGGCTATATTCGACACCGAAAGGTTCCGGAAGTTTCCGGAGAAATCGGAGTGCCGAGGGGTTACCGAACCCCGGGAAGTAATGGGCCTTAATGGGCCAAGAGGGAGAGAGGGCTGCGCCAGAGGTGGCGCGCCCCCCATGGGGTGTCGAATAGGACAAGGATGGGGGCGCGCCCCTTCCCTCTCCCTCTCCTCTCCTTCCTTCCCCTTCCTCCTTCCTAGTTGGATTAGGAAAGGGAGTCCTACTCCCACTAGGAGGAGGACTCCCTCCCTTGGCGCCTCCTAGGCCGGCCGCCCTCCCCTTGCTCCTTTATATACGGGCAGGGGGGCACCCTAGAACACACAAGTTGATCCTGAGATCGCTCTTAGCCGTGCGTGCCCCCTCCACCATAATCCACCTCGTCATATCGTAGCAAAGGCTTAGGCGAAGTCCTGCGCGGTAGAACATCAAGATCGCCACCACGCTGTCGCGGTCGACGGAACTCTCTCCCCGAGCTTTGCCGGATCGGAGCCCGAGGAGCGCCACCGAGCAGACGTGTGTCAAGAACTCGAGGTGCCGAGTAACGGCGCCGATCGGTTGGATCGCGAGGAGAACGTACGACTACTTCCTCTACGCCAGATTGCTTCCGCTTCGGTCTCACGAGGGTACGAGACAACACTCTCCCTCTTGTTGCTATGCATCACCATGATCTTGCGTGTGCGAGGAAATTTTTGAAATTACTACGCTCCCCAACAGCCTTCACCTGCATTTAAGTGGGAATATCGCTTGCATCCAAACTCCTTAAACCCCAAAGTTGTTCCATATGAGTCCACCATACCTTCCTATATGCGGTATATACTTGCTGCTCCAAGTAAATTTGTATGTGCCAAACTCCTAACCTTCAAATGAAATTGCTCAGATGCTCGAGCAGCTCATGTTTCAAATAGGGCTGCCTATATCTTCCATGCTAGGTGGGTTATTCTCAAGAGGAGTGGACTCGCCCCTCATTCACGAGAAATGGCTTCAGAATCGGATGCCCAAATTCCCATGATCCAAAAAGATCAAAGCAAATCAAAATAATTAACCAAAACTCCCCAGATCGTTTTAGTTGGAGGCACTCGTTGTTTCGAGCAAGCCATGGATTGATGCTTGTTGGTGGTTGGGGAGTATAAACCTTACCATTCTGTTTGGGAACCGCCTATAATGCATGTAGTATGGAAGATACAACCATCTCATAGTTGTTGTGTTGACAAAGAAAAGTATGCCGCTCAAAATGTTATTCAATCTCCATTTTAAAATCGAGCTCCCAAGACTCTACAAATCCTCGCTTCCCTCCGTGAAGGGTCTAGCTATTTACTTTTATGTTGCGCCATCACCCTTCTTATTAAAAAGCACTACCGGAGAGCACAATCGTCATTTGCTTTCATTATTATTAGTTTATATTGGGTATGACTTGACCGGATCTCTTTTACCATGAATTACAATGTTTAGTCATCTTTGATCTTTAAAGGTGCTCGTGATTTATGTTTTATGGTCTCGTAAAGGGCTAGCGAGATAGCCTTTTGTTATATCATGTTATGATTGTTTTGAGAAAGTGTTGTCATCCGAGTTTTATTATTATGGCTCACTAGCTGATTATGCTATTGATATGAGTAATTGTGAGACCTAAGTGTTATTGTGAGTATGGTTAGTTCATAATAGTTGCTGAAACCTGAATGATGGCTTTGCATGTTTACAACAACAAGAGCAAACAGAGTTTGTAAAAGTTTTTCTTTATCACTTTTAGTTTATCAACTGAATTGCTTGAGGACAAGCAAAGGTTTAAGCTTGGGGGAGTTGATACGTCTCCAACGTATCTACTTTTCCAAAAACTTTTGCTCTTGTTTTGGACTCTAACTTGCATGATTTGAATGAAACTAACCTGCATCGACGTTGTTTTCAGCAGAACTGCCATGATGTTGTTTTATGTGTAGAAAACAAAAGTTCTCGGAATGTCCTGAAAATCCACGGAGGCACTTTTTGGAAAATATAAAAAATACTGGCAAAAGAATCAAGACCAGGGGACCCACACCCTCTCCAGAAGGGTGGGGGGCGCACCCACCCCCTAGGCGCGCCCCCTGTCTCGTGGGCCTCCTGAGGCTCCGCCGACCTCAACTCCAACTCCATGTATTCTGTCTCGCAGAGAAAAAAATCAGGGAGAAAGTTTCATCGCGTTTTATGATACGGAGTCGCCACCAAGCCCTAATCTCTCTCGGGAGGGCTGATCTGGAGTCCGTTCAGGCTCCGGAGAGGGGGATTCGTCACCATCATCATCATCAACCATCCTCCATCATCAATTTCATGATGCTCACCGCCGTGCGTGAGTAATTCCATCGTAGGCTTGCTGGACGGTGATGGGTTGGATGCGATTTACCATGTAATCAAGTTAGTTTTGTTAGGGCTATGCTTAATGCTTGTCACTAGGGCCCGAGTGCCACGATTTTAGATCTGAACCTACACTAGTAGAAAAGGGGGCAATGGTCCAGGCCGGTCCAGCCCATTAGTCCCGGTTCAATCCAGAACCGGGACCAATGGGGGCATCGGACCCGGTTCATGAGCCCCGGGCCGGCCGCCACGTGGGCCATTGGTCTCGCTTCGTTCGACCTTTTGGTCCCGGTGGTGGTATGAACCGACCAATGGGCCTCTCTCTGCTCATCACCATCGGTCCCGATTCGTGGCACGAACCGGGACCAAAGGTAGCCTTTAGTCCCGGTTCATGCTACCAACCGACCAATGGTGGTGCCTATATATACCCTCGCAAGAGCAAAGCACACCGCCTGCTTTTTTTTACGCCGAGGGGAGAGGGCTTGGTGGTGCTCTAGCTCACCTCATATGCACACAAGGTGTTCGATGGAATGCCCGAGCCACACTACTTAAGGTTTCTCCTCTCCAAGCTCGACCGCCAAGCTCCATTTTCCTCCATATTTGTCTAGGTTTAGCGGTTCGTCATGCCCCGCCCCTCTTCAACGCTGCCGATCACCCGCACCGATCTCATCGCGGCACCACCATGGTGAGCCTCTTGTTCTTATCTTCTTTTGAAAGGAAAAATATTCTTATTTGTATGTTTAGATAGATATATACTTATATAATTTTCTTACTTTTATTATTGCATCTTATATAGTGCGATGGTTTTGGTATCCGCCTCGCCGGCCCTCGTCCCCGCCTATGATTCGGATGTGGTATATATTATCTTTTCATAACTATTGGTTCATTTATTGTTTATGACAATTATGCCGACCAACGTGACATAGATTTTATTCATCTAGGAGGTTGTTGAACCGAAATTCCAACCGACCCTATTGTCGAGAGGTTAAATTTAGTTGAAGAAGAAAACAATTTGTCAAGGAAAAATTAGAAAAATTGAGGAGGAGAAGATGATATTGGAGTTGCATGTTGCGGATGTCGCCGATGATCACAAGATGAAGATGGATGCAATGCGCTTGAAGATTAGAAAGATTAGAAAATATGCCATTCATACCGAGGCTTGGTATCATTATGCCGTTGGATCAGTTGTTACATTGGTTGCGATTATGATCGCATTTGTTTTCGCATTGAAATGTTTTACATAGTTTCAATGTATGGTTTAATTAATGTAGATGCTCTAGAGAGCTTTATGTTGTTAGATGAGAACTATGTATGTACTTTGGTTTTAATGTGATGATGAAGTTCTATTAATTTGGTCACTTAATTAATTATCTATTCATAATGTTCTCTAATGATTTTTGACACACTTAATTATATATAATGCACACAGATGAACCGGCAATGGATGTACGGTTCAAGACACACCTCCGAGTACATTAAGGGCGTGCATAATTTTCTCGAAGTGGCCGAGGCAAACAAGGTAATGGTTTTATGTGTTGTCCATGCCCTATATGTGGGAATACGAAGTCTTACTCGACCGAAAATCCTCCACACCCACCGCTTATAAGGGTTTCATGCCACACTATAATGTTTGGACGAGGCACGGAGAAATAGGGGTTATGATGGAAGACGGCGAAGAAGAAGAGTACGATGACAACTATGTGCCCCTGAATACGGTGATGCTCCGAAGATCAAGAGGAACCAGACGATGTGCACGATGATGTCAGAACGGAGAAGTCAAAGATCAAGAGGAACCGACGATGTGCCCGATGATGATGATCTCCGCGGGTCATTGTCGATGCAAGGACGCAATGCGAACGCCAAAAGGAGAAGTGAAGTTCGATCGCATGCTAGAGGACCACAAAAAGGGTTGTACCCCAATTGCGAAGATGGCAACACAAAGCTCGGTACCGCATTTGAATTGCTGCAGTGGAAGGCAGAGAATGTTGTGCCCGATAAAGGATTTGAGAAGCTACTTAAAATATTGAAGAAGAAGCTTCCAAAGGATAACGAATTGCCCGACAAGACATATGCAAAGAAAGAAGGTCGATGCCCTCTAGGATTGGAGGTGCGAAGATACATGCATGCCCTAATGATCGCATCTCTACATGGTGCGCATAAGGATCTCAACGATGCCCGGTATGCGGTGCATTACGATAAGATCGACGAGATGACCTCGGTGATGTTGACGGCGAGCCCCCAGAAGAGGGTTCTGCAAAGGTGATGTGGTATGCTCCTATAATACCACGGTTGAAACGTCTGCTCGTAAACGGAGAGCATGCCAAGTTGATGCGATGGCATAGTGAGGACCGTAAGAAAGACGGAAGTTGAGAGCACCCGCGACGGGTCGCAGTGGAGAAAAATCGAGAGAAAGTATCGGGATGAGTTTGCAAGTGAGCCAAGGAACGTATGGTTTGCTTTAAGCGCGATGGCATTAATCCTTTCGGGAGCAGAGCGACAATCACAAAGACTGGCCCGTGACTCTATGTATGTATAACCTTCCTCCTTGGATGTGCATGAAGCGGAAGTTCATTATGATGCCGCTTCATCCAAGGCCCTAAGCAACCCGGCAATGACATTGATGTGTACCTAAGGCCATTAGTTGAAGAACTTTTACAGCCAGTGGAATGGAAACGGTGTACGACGTGGGATGAGCACAAACAGAGGAATTTAACCTAAAGGCGTTGTTGTTCGTGACCATCAACGATTGGCCGCTCTCAAGAACCTTTCGTGATAGACAAACAAGGGATACCACGATGCACGCACCGCTTACTTGACACCGATAGTATATACCGCAAGCTGCAGGAAGAATGTGTACCAGGCCATCGCCGATTTCTTCCGACCAACCATCAATGTCGAAAGAAAGGCAAGCATTTCAAAGGCGAGGCAGATCACCGGAAGAAGCCCGCCATGCGCATCGGTGATCACGCATTTGCTATGGTCAATGATTTACACGTAATCTTTGGAAAGGGTCCCGGCGGACTAGCTGTTCCGAGTGACGCCGAGGGACACGCACCCATGTGGAAGAAGAAATCTATATTTTGGGACCTACCCTACCGAAAGACCTAGAGGTCCGCTCTTCGATCGACGTGATGCACGTGACGAAGAACCTTTGCGTGAACTCGCTAGGCTTCTTGGGCGTGTATGGGAAGACAAAAGATACAGCTTGAGGCACGAGAGGACCCGCAATGTTTGCACAAAAAAAGACGGCATGCCTCCAAAGCAAGATGAAGGTCCCGCCACTATGCTCTTACCAAAGAAGAGAAGGAAATCTTCTTTGAATGCCTCGCTAGTATGAAGGTCCCGACGGCTTCTCGTCGAATATAAAAGGAATAATGAATATGGCGAGAGAAAAGTTTCGTAACCTAAAGTCTCATGATCGCCACGTGATTATGACGCAATCGCTTCCGGTTGCATTGAGGGGCTTTACCGAAAACGTCCGATTAGCCATTCTGAAGCTATGTGCATTCCTCAATGCAATATCTCGAAGGTGATCGATCCGAAACCATACCAAGGCTAAGGAGTGATGTGGTGCAATGTCTTGTCGGGCTTAAATGGTGTTCCCACCATCCTTCTTCAATATCATGACGCACGCTCTAGTTCATCTAGTTGACGAGATTGTCATTCGGGCCCCGTGATTACACAATATGTACCCTTTGAGAGGTTCATGGAGTCCTAAAGAAATATGTCCGTAATCGCTTAGGCCGAAGGAAGCATCTCCATGGGCCATCAAACGAGAGGATGTCATCGGGTTTTGTGTCGACTTCATTCCCGGCCTTAAGAAGATAGGTCTACCTAAATCGCGGTATGAGGGGAGACTGACCGAAAAGGCACGCTTGGAAAAGACTCAATAATATGCAGGACGGATATTCTTGGTCTCAAGCCCACTACACGCTTCTACGAACTCTACCTTGGTGACCCGTATGTCGATGAACACAAGAACAATCTGCGCTTCAAACACCTTGAGCAAAGGCGACGATCGGATTACATGTGAACACATCAGACTTTCAGCAGCTTGGTTGGAAGCACGATAAGAGGTGACAAGACTGTTTGTGAGGAGCTGTACTTGTTATCCAGGGACCATCTTTGACTGTATTGATTTGGAAAGGATACGAGATAAATGGGAATACATTTTACACGATCGACCAAGATCAAAAGAGCACCAACCAAAACAGCGGTGTCCGCTTTGATGCAACAACCGAGAGGGAAAGGACACATATTATGGTTACATAGTGGACATATGGGAACTTGACTACGGACATGATTTTAAGGTCCCTTTGTTTAAGTGCAAATGGGTCAACTGTCAGAGGCGGGTATGCAGTAGACCCACAAGACGGAATGACAACAAGGATCTGAAAAATCTTGGGTACACCGACGAACCATTCGTCCTAGCCAATGATGTGGCACAGGTTATCTATGTGAAGGACATGTCCATGAGACCGAGAAAGAGAAAAGATAAGGAAGCAAATACATCATACGATGAGCCCAAGCGCCACATAGTTCTCTCGTGAAAAGGGACATCGTGGGAGTGGAGGACAAGACGGATATGTCTCAAGATTATGAAAAGTTTCATGAAATTCCTCCCTTTAAAGTCAAGGTGACCCCAAATCCCGATAAACGATGAAGATTATCCATGGTTACTACAAGAATAAGCAATGACACAAGCGAAGAAAAAGTGAAGACTTTCTCCATGAACTATTACGATGATATATATCATGCCAACTTTGTAACCGATTTAGTATGATACCATTGTTCGTTTTGTACATGCACATGCTATGTGTGGGTCAATTTATGATACCATGCCAACTTTCAACTTTTTCAGAGTTCATTTGAAATGCTTTAATGTCTTATGGTTCGCCCTCGTAATAATTAAATATAGCAATGATAAGTATTTTGTTGTAAGTAGAAACAAAATAAAATAAATAAAGCAAGAAAGAAAACAAAAAAATGTTTTCAAATTTGAAAAGTAATGGCACTAACAGAAAATTTATAATTTTCCTAAAACTAAAAGCAAAAAGAATTAAAAAATAAAGAAAAACAAAAGAAAATAAATAATGCAGAAAACAAAACAAAAAACAACAATAAATATTTTGTTGTAAGTAGAAACAAAATAAAATAAATAAAGCAAGAAAGAAAACAAAAAAAGTGTTTTCAAATTTGAAAAGTAATGGCACTAACAGAAAATTTATAATTTTCCTAAAACTAAAAGCAAAAAGAATTAAAAAATAAAGCAAAAAACAAAAGAAAATAAATAATGCAGAAAACAAAACAAAAAACAACAATAAGTATTTTGTTGTAAGTAGAAACAAAATAAAATAAATAAAGCAAGAAAGAAAACAAAAAAAGTGTTTTCAAATTTGAAAAGTAATGGCACTAACAGAAAGTTTATAATTTTCCTAAAACTAAAAGCAAAAAGAATTAAAAATAAAGCAAAAACAAAAGAAAATAAATAATGCAGAAAACAAAACAAAAAACAACAATAAGTATTTTGTAAGTAGAAAGAAAATAAAATAAATAAAGCAAGAAAAAAAGTGCCACCCATCGGGCCCCCACGGCCCTGAATACGACTTGTATCCCTAATTTGGGCCAGATTCAGGCCCAGAGAAGGCCCGAAGGCCCAACAGCAAAGCAAGAGCAAGTAGGCCCATGAGCTGCAGTAGGAAGGAGTTCAAGGGAGGCGGTGGGGCTTATAAACCACCGCGCCCCTCTCAACTAGCGAGGGGGACTAAACTTTGGCCCCGATCGCGGCAAAGACAGCCTTTGGTCCCGGTTGGTGGCACCAACCGACTAAAGGGGGGTTTAGTCTGGTTGGAGCCACCAACCGACCAAAGGCTGCCAAAAGAGGCCTTTGGTCCCGGCTGGGCTCCAACCGATTAAAAGTGCATTAGTCCCGGTTGGTGCCACCAACCGTGACCAATGCTCCTTGTATATAAGTAGCACTTCGCAGCTTTTTTTCCATCGCCACATCGCTTCTCCCCGACGACGCCAACGCGATCGACGCCGCCAGTTGCCCCGACGCCGCTCGCCGCTTCGCTGCCGCTGTCGCCGCCGCTGCCGCCTGTGTGCCGTCGTCGCTGCCCTCCCGAGCCCGCTGCTGTCGCTGTCATCGCCGCCAAGCTCTGGCGCTGTTGCCGCCGAGCTCACTCTCGCTCGCCGCCACACACACCTCACCAGCCCACACGCCGTTGCGTCGTCCGCCCAGCACCGCCACCACATGTGAGCACACCGCCGCCTCTTTTTTTTTCATTTTATTAGTTTTATTTTTTGTTCAATGTATATATATATATATATATATATATATATACATATGTGTGTGTGTATGTATATATGTGGCTATATATATATATGCTCTCTGTTTTTTTCATTTTTATTAGTTTAGTTTTTTGTTTATATATATATATATATATATATATATATATATATATGGCTATGTGTATGTAATGTTTAAAATTGTTCAGATTATGTTTTTGTTCATATATGTATTTATTGTTCATATGTGTATTAATGTTTTCATATATGCAAAAGATAGATTTTTAGAAAAGTTCGGTTTTTTTTCTGTTCATAGATTTTTTGTTGATATTAATTATTGTAGAATATGCAAATGTTTGTATATTCATATGAACAATGCATTAGGCAAAACCTTTGTTTTTTTCAAATTTTCTATTTGAACATTTTTTTAAAACAAGCAATACTAAAAGAATGAGAGGAAAAGGAAAATAAGAAGAGGAAGAAAGGAGAAAAGAGGAGAGGAAGAAGAGGAGAAATAAATAAGAAGAGGAAAAAGAAGAATAAGAAGAGGAGAAGAAGAAAGGAATAGAGGAGAAAGGAGAAATTCTATTTTTCTTCTTCTCCTCTATTCCTTTCTTCTTCTTTTTTTTCTTCTTTTACTTCTTCTTCTTCTTCCTTCTTCCTTCTTCCTTTTTCTTCCTTTTCCTTAATTATTTTCCTTTCTCGAGGGAGAAGAAGAAAAGAAGAGGAGAAGAAGAAAGAAAGGAAAGGAGAAAGAAGAAACTTCAACACGAGGGGTGGTACCGATACCCCTCCCCGATAACATTATTTTCCCATGTATATGTATGTCGCGTCGTTGTCGATATAACCCCTCTAGATACAACTGCATCACCCCTCGGCCCTCTCGCTCGACCAAAACTCTCGAGGACACCCAAACC
Organism: Aegilops speltoides; assembly: GCA_021437245.1. Classification (NCBI taxonomy): domain Eukaryota; kingdom Viridiplantae; phylum Streptophyta; class Magnoliopsida; order Poales; family Poaceae; genus Aegilops; species Aegilops speltoides. The sequence goes on along the minus strand of JAHHZJ010004143.1, from coordinate 41,440 downwards.
CTAGAGAGAAAACGATGTTGCAGGTCTCCTCGTGCACCCTCCCACCGCGCTCCTACCCGACAAATTAACTCTCTCGAGGCCACCCAAATTTATCAAGTTAAAAGAGCGTTATCGTCGAGGCCACCCCAAACCCTTGAAGCTTTGTGTCGAGGCCACCCCAAACCCTTGAAGCTTTGTGTCGAGGCGACCCCAAACCCTAGAGAAGCAAATCGAGGCCACTAACATGATTCCTCATTGTGATTAGCTAGCTAGTTCTACGTTTGCCACTATGTACCATGTTTGAATAATAATTGACATGTTGTCAATATTTGTAGAAACTATGGAGCACTCCCGAGACGAAGAAACAGAAGCGATGTTGGGGGAAATAATTGCAAATGGAAGTGATGATGTTGCGTCATTTCTCATCGACACCGTTGGTCGATGGATGAAGAAGAGGGCTATGATTATGATGGCTTCACCCATTAATGCCGGTACAAGAGGAGGACTATGTTCATGATGGCTCCGGTGACACAATAGAGGTACAAGACGAAGGAGACCGTGTTGAGGCGAAGTCACCGAACCGAGTCCGCCAGTATATATATATTAGTTAAGTCCGTCTTGACAAGTTAATTGGTATATGTACACATATTAAGTAATCGTCGTCTTTCTTCCTTATAATTTCTAGCCCTCCGGATCGAGCACAACTTCGTAAGGAGACGAGGCCCAAGAAAAGTTGAGCTCGGATGAAAAGTTTGAGATCATAGAAATCGCGCCGACGGCGAACCGATTGAACCCATCAGACAAAGAAGGCATTTTCGCTCGCTCGGGGGTTCTTGTTAGGGACAGATCCCGATCAAGATCCAAAGAATGGTATAAGCTCGCTAAGGATGAAGACGCCGAGGTGTCTTATGTCAATGATATGCGAAAGAAGATCTTTGGAATGAGTCAAGGCAAATTTCACCCTACCGCCAGAGGAGGATCCAGAGAAGCCGCTTATAGAGCAATTAATCAAGTCTTGTGCTCTTAAGAAGATGGCTGGCCTAATGAGGAGGTGGAGGAAAGAGCTGAACCGCTTTGTCAAGAAAAAGAGAGACAGAGAATTCATCGGCAAATATGAGAAGATCAAAGATCATCGCCCGCATTTGTGGCCCACAAGACATCGAAAAGAGTAAGAAGATGTCGGAGACAAACAAGAAAAATGCTGCGAAGAAGAAGCTTCACCATCGCACGGGGTCGTGGCTACCTCAAAGCCCGCCTAAGTGGTCCAAGGCCGAGCATGATCTCGCTTGAAAAGGGATCGAACCGAGACAATGCATCGCCGCACCGTTGCGGACTTGGTTCTTCGGGTCAAGCGGAACCTTGGACCTATAATGAGCGGTGTTAGTGGACGGACGAGCAATCGCAAACACCACCAAGAAACTTCGACACTATATCGATGCAAATACAATGAGGGACGCCTTCCAAACAGGAGAAGGACGAGCTCACAATGGCCCTTGGGAATCCCGAGCACCTCGGACGGACACGAGGCACGCCAGCTCCCTTCCGTGGAAGGTTGGTTTTCCGGACGCAGGGTTACAAAACCCACGAGAGGAGGAAGAAAGTGGAGCAGACCAAATGTAGGCGCCGCTTGGAAGGGTAATGGGGCTAGAGGATCGAGAAGAGGAACGAAAGCGGCAGATCGCAAGAAACGACATGCCAAGCTTCCCCGGCTACCCGCCATCTCGCGGAGAAGCGGCGTTGCTTCCACCGAGCCGCTTCAAAGGAGCATGTCTTGACGGCCTCGCCAGCTATCCCGTGGATGGTATCACGAGTCTCAAAATTGCCACATTATGGCGCGATGCATGAATTTGAAGGTCAAGGCGGTTGTTGGCCAAGTTTATCCTAGTGGACCCGCACAACTTGTCACCGCCACCGATTCCGTAAGGATTTGCTAAGGTGATGGTTGATGAAATAATGGAGGATTTGAGGACCTCGAGCTTGAGCACCCTACCGGTGAAGGGGAGACTAGGCTGGGTTCTCTCTCAAGACTCCATGCCTATGGCGGAAGGAGCTCATCGACCTTCTCAACTGGATGCCTCCGCCTCCTCCTCCTCCTCCCGCGAGTCAGGCACTCCGCCTCCTCCACCGCCTCCTCCTCCGGCGAGTGACGATCGAGGCACGCGTGGCGGCACTCCGCCTCCTCCATCGCCTCCTCCTCCGGCGAGTGAAGATCGAGGCACGCGCGTGGCGGCACTCCGCCTCTTCTCCCGGCGTGGCGGCACTCCGCCTCCTCCTTCTCCGCCTCGCCAAGAACGGCGGAAGAGACCCGCCGCCGCCCGGCTGCTCGGACGCGTCAGTAGTCCTTCTCCTCCGCCTCGTAAGCAAGCACGAAGAAGACGACGCCGCAGCTGCCGCTCCGTCTCCTCCGCCTAGCAAAGACAAGAAGAGAGAGGTAATACAGATCACGGTCCACCTCTAAAGCCTCAGAGAAGTTACTGCACGAGAGGAGCAAGGAGGAAAACGATACGATCGTGCACCCAAGTGAAGGAGTTCTTTGAAGGGGTTAAAGCAAAGATACATCCACCTCCGGAGGAGAAGGTAGATCCGGTGAAAGCAAAGCGCACTCGATGCCCCGAGGAAACCACCAAAGTCTCCGCCGAGAACCAACTATGAGCGATTCATCGAATGTACATATCACCAAGCCAAGCGGTGGGAACTCTGTCGCTGATAAAAGGCAAAAGAACAACGGGCAAAGGGGAAAAATTGCCCAGCCCGGCGAACAAGCACAAAGAATCGTGCCCCCATTGAATGTGTCTAATCCTCCGGGGCGGTGGCGGTTATGGCAATCTTGAAGATTACCCGCTGACGATGCACTTCCGATTTCATGGAGGTGGACTTATTCAGATACGACACGGAAGCCTCTCGTCAAAGATGAAAAGTCTCGACAACAATGATGCGAAGATTCCACAGTTGGTACATGAAAACCCGCAGAGAGTCCGAGGGGACGAACACTTTGTATCTGAAAATTAAAGAGGAGCACGACCTCGCTTCAAATGATCTGTTGTCTATTCCATTTGAGGAGTTCTTCGAGTTCTTCAATCAAAAGGCCCTCGATAAATTAATGGTCTTTTGCTCTGCTGTAAGTACTATTTCGTCATTAGTCTCGTATATATAGCTCGGCTCTTTCATTGCATGTATTTATAATTAATTATCCTCAATATATTATGCGATTGAAGATCGTCGAGTGCAAAAAAAATGAAATCTATGATATTGGGTTCATTAACACAAATATCATAGATGTTTTTCTCGTTGAAAAGCGCTACCAAGAGGCCGAGGACAACTTGCTACAATCATTGATCAAAAATCAAAACAAAGATACCATACTCTTTCCTTACCACGGCCCGTGAGTGTTACTGTCGTGTGCATATTCGGTTTTCCTTATTACTCGAGCGAGGTTAATGTAATTGATGAGTTATGCATGCGCAGTTCCACTATATTCTTCTCGAGATTAAGCTTGAGCGTGGACTAGTAACCGCCTTAGACTCGCACGGAAAGATCCCAAAGACCTATGCGGACATGACCGAAATGCTCAGCAAGTATGTTCAATCGATCATTATCGCACCATATCGGCAACTTTTTGTTCATTTCCGATATCTCAAGTAATAACAAATATTTTCTTTGTCTTGCGGGGTTTGGAAACAGTTCACCGCACAAGCTCCGGATCGCCAAGGAGCTGCGATATACATACCCGAAAGTAAGTACTCTTGCCAAGATCTCCGCTGATTCTATAGCTATACTTTCATCAATGCCATTTATATAATGCTTCATTATCGCTTTGATTGACCTCTATTTCTCGTAAAGTGCTTGTGGCGGGAGGAAGGGAATGATTTACGTGGATACTACGTGTGCGAGTTCATCCACAACGCGACTTTGAAAAACAAGCGGGCTACTCTAGAAGACAATATGAAGTGCGTAAGCAATAATATTCACAATTTCATTTTATTACACCATCATTTCTATTGAGTTTCATTCATATATATGTATTAATTAACCCCTTCTTCAAATTAATTAGACGTGGCGATGCGGGATGAACTCCTAGAACCAGATCGCATGAAAGCAATTCAAGAGGAATTGGCGGGATTCTTTCTTGAACACGCCATCAAGAAGCCGAGAATACCATGTGGAACTTGAATTCAAATGCTAGTGGTTTGTAATTAAGAGATCTTATATAGATTGTACATGTATGTAGCCAAGAAAACTTGTTGTTCGACCAATCTCTCGAGAAGGAGAGGTCGATCGATCACTTTTCTCGGTATGCATGACGAACTTCAGATCAATGGTTCTCTCGATCACTTATGTATATATACTACGTGGCGTCGAGCAAGCACGGACATAAGAGAGGACACTTCTCTGTATTAATTAGCTAGCTAACACAATATACTGAAACACCTAAATTAACCCCCAAAACCCCCAACCCCCTCCTTTCAAAAAAAACAAAACCCTAGCCATCGAATGCGACACGTGGATGCCTTTTGGTCCCGATTGCAGCCACCAACCGGGACCAAAGGCCCCGACCGTATCGCGCAGACAGGGCCACGTGGAGGCACATTGGTCCCGGTTCGTGTTTGAACCGGGACTAATGGGTTGAGGTATTAGTAACGACCCATTAGTCCCGGTTCCCGAACCGGGACTAAAGGCCCTTACGAACCGGGACTGATTGGTGGTTTTCTACTAGTGCTATTATGTTTTCATGAATATATGTGTGTCCTTGATCCTATCTTGCAAGTCTATAGTCACCTGTTATGTGTTATGATCCGACAACCCCGAAGTGACAATAATCGGGATACTTCTTGGTGATGACCGTAGTTTGAGGAGTTCATGTATTCACTATGTGCTAATGCTTTGTTCCGGTTCTCTATTAAAAGGAGGCCTTAATATCCCTTAGTTTCCGCTAGGACCCTGCTGCCACGGGAGGGTAGGATAAAAGATGTCATGCAAGTTCTTTTCCATAAGCATGTATGACTATATACGAAATACATGCCTACGTTACATTGATGAAATGGAGCTAGTTCTGTGTCACCCTATGTTGTACTCCCTCCGTTCCTAAATATTTGTCTTTCTAGAGTTTTTCAACAAGTGACTACATACGAAGCAAAATGAGTGAATGTACATTCTAAAATATGTCCACATACATCCGTATGTGGTAGTCCATTTGAATATCTAAAAAAACAAATATTTAGGAACGGAGGGAGTAGCTATTACATGAGGAATTGCATCCGACATAATTATCCATCACTGATCCATTGCCTACGAGCTTTTCACATCTTGTGTTTCGCTTATTTACTTTTCTGTTGCTATTGTTACAATCACTACAAAACCCGAAAATATTACTTTTGCTACCGTTACCTTTATTATCATACTACTTTCCTACTAAACACTTTGTTGCAGATACTAAGTTATCCAGGTGTGGTTGAATTGACAACTCAACTGCTAATACTCAATAATATTCTTTGGCTCCTCTTGTGTCGAATCAATGAATTTGGGTTGAATACTTTACCCTTGAAAACTATTGCGATCCCCTACACTTATGGGTTATCATCCTCCTTCCCCACCTCCCCCGCTGTTCTCGGGGCCTTGCACGCGCTCCGCATCGTGCACACCGATCTCAAGCCGGCGATGCAAGCCGGGCCACTGGGCTCAGATCCGGCGCCCCTCACGGGCTCTTCACTGGGCTCGAGGCCGTGCTCACCGAGACAGTCGCCACCATGCCTCACCGGCCAGAGCCATTACCATCCCCACCTGATCCTCCTTCCCCACCTCCTCCGCCGCTCTCGAGGCCTGCAGACGCTTCCGTGATCGCGCACACCGACCTCGCCGGGCGAGGCAGCCGGCAGGCCTGGGGCTGGGCTCAGATCCGGCGCTCCTCGCGGGGCTCCTCCTAGGGCTCAAGGCCCGGCCGACGGCGCTGGTGCTGGAGCTCGTGTCCAGGCACTCCCTTGCGGGGCTCGTCCTGTGGCTAGAGGCTTGGCCGGCGGCGCTGGTGCTGGAGCTCACGTCCGGGCACTCCCTTCGGATCTAATGCAGGAATGGCGGCGCGAGGGGGAGAGGAGGGGTGACGCGATGGGGGAGAGGAGGGGCGACACGATGGGGAAGAGGAGGGCGGCGAGGAGGCGGGAAGGTCTTGGCGAGAGAGAGGCCATGGCGGCTCTGAGAGAAGAAGGAGGGGGTCCGTCACATGTCCACCGTGAATCGTCGTTGGGTGCATCCACTATATGTGCGGGTCCGCCGCATGTCCGCTAGATGGACAAGTGAACCCAAACGGATAAAAAACGGACAAAATCCGTATCCGTCCGGGTCGCTGCGTTGGAGTTGCTCATATACTAATCCATGCTGAGCTCAATTAACCAGTAATGTGCTTGTATTACTCTAACAGCCTCCAGTCAAGTCAAGTTAACTTTGTATATTAGGCTGGTTGTAATGGGGAGTATCATATACTAGTATCATGCATATGATACTAATGTATGATACTACCTTCCTAATGCATAGTATCATATATTAGTACCATGTTGTATTCTATTTATTGCCATGCATGACACAAAGTAGCATAGCATTTAATATGATACGGTATCATGATATGATACTACACCCTCTCTTTCTTCATTTAATGGTATGCCACCTCATCAAAATCGCTTAATGCAGTTGCGTCGTATACTATCTATGATACTACCATTACGACCAGCCTTACCCACCCACCTCACCCTCACCTACCAGAGCAGAGACTGAGAGCACCATTCATTCAGCTCGTTTCTCTCGTCATCGATCTATCAACGTCTCCTCTCTCAAGGTCTCAAGGTCAGTGCTGTCGCTTTATGCAGCTGATTGATTGATTGTTATCTTCAAGCTGTCGATCCGTGGTTTGATGAACTGAAATTGTTTATCTTCTCGATGTTGTTAATCCATGGCATCTGGCTGCTCACTCCCTAGTTTCTCTCGCTCTTGTCGCCTCCGGCTGCTGGCCGGAGAGGAAGGTCAGGTGGCTTCCCTCTTCCTCTGCAAATCCAGATCCAGAGTAGATACTACGCTCTAGGGTCGCCGCCGTCGGCATGGCCGTTGTCTTCTCGATCGATGCAGCCTCAAGCGGCCGGACAGCAGTAAAGCGTCTCGCCCAGATCTAAAATTTGCGGAAGCCGGCGGCGCTGCTGCAGGAGCTGGCGCCGCCCGTCTGAGGTTTCCCCCCATTCCAGTTCCAGCCAGCGTTTCCATTAATCTCCCCTGCTTTACATTTCCCTCCACCACTTGACGCCATCCCTTCAGATCTGATCTGACCACTCAAGTGTAGTCTGCTTCTTCTGATGCTCTTCACGGCCTACTCTGCTTTTTTCTTCGTCAGCAGCCTATGCCCCGGCCCTGCAGCAAAACCGGTTTCTTCCTTCTGCCCGTGCGTGTGTGCGCGTTTCAGGACGCGACGGTGCAACCAGATCGCTGCTGCTGCTGCTTCACCATGATGTCCCTGCTTCCGGACGTTGCCGAGCCCTTGTCTGCCATTTTGGACAGGCAACGACCTAGTTAGTTTGGGGCAGGCCAGGCCAGGCTCTGCAAAATATATGCATGATGAATTAATCAATCCCCGGGAGCTTCCACATTCTGCAAAATACGTATGTACATAGTATTTCCTTCGGGGTCTTCTTGAGCTGTGCATTTTTTTTATTCCGTGGAAAAAGGGTAGAAGGGCATTTTTAGCACTACATCAAATTAGGCTTTTAAACACTGTAGCCATATTTGTTATCTCAACTTTACAAGCATTATGTCATGTGTGTATTGACTTTGGTACAAATCTTACAATAATTTCGTTTATTTTGCATTTAATGCAGGGTTTTACTACATCAGTGGGCAATTTGTATCAGTTCCGGTTCGTGCTAAATATTTGTTGGCGCTTCAGTGATTTACTGCAGACAACTTTCTTGGACAACTACCATATGCTGCTATAGAAAGGTACTAGCGATCTAGTCAAACGTGAGTTCTCCATGGAATGGTGCTCTACTAGGAACAAACTTTCTTTTGTTACTGTTGAAGGTCCATATTCTGAAATGGGTTGCACGACAGATACATGGATCTTGAGGTCCTGCAGCGTATACTTGATGGAAGAGAGAAGCCAACAAATCTATCATTCGAGCTTTTGAAGAATATCACAGAAAACTTCTCGCACGATCGAGAAATCGGCCATGGTGGATTTGCAACGGTTTATAAGGTAATTTTTTTTTTGCGGGTGATAAGGTAAATTATTTTAACAGAAATTAGGCATAAGTCATCTAAAGACCACGCTTGAAACTGTAATATCAACTTGAGTCTCGGTAGTAAAAGTCCCAGTATATATAGTTGTTACATATGTTTCAAAGACGCCCATTACTTTTTGTGGTACTCTGCATATGTATGGAAGTCAGTCATTTATTTTTGTGGTACTCTGCGTATGTATTGAAGTCAGTCAGTAAGGAAGATTTTTCTACCCAAATAAGTAAATTCTGTGTGGTACTCAAGCCTGCACACATGCATTAGTTTCTGTGTGGTCAGGGGCCCTCAAATGTGGTGGCGCCAGTGTTGTGTTACTCCATCTCTTACTGCAAAGCACCTTCAAATTCAGCTATACATTCTTTAAATGCTCACAAGAGAAGTTAAACAGGGAGTGCTCCCAAATGGGAATGTGGCAGTAAAGAGGATAAGGAACAGTCATTCAATCAATGAGGCATTATTTTATCGTGAAGTTGACAGCCTGTTGAACATTGAACATAAAAATGTGGTACGGTTTCTTGGCTTCTGTGCTAGCACAGACCAAACAGCCATACAAATCGAAGGATCAAAACAACATATTTACGCGGAGGTAAGAGAAAGGTTACTCTGTTTTGAGTATATCAGCAATGGAAGCCTGCAAAAATATATTACTGGTACGTTGTTGCATCCGATATATAGCTGTTATCTTTGTTTATTTATCTCTTTCCATTAATTTCATGTTGACGCGTTTTATTTATAATCAAGGAGATGTAGACTAGAACACAAATGTTGATGTCACTTATTGTTCAGTATTTAACTTGCATAAATCAATTGTTGGAAACTTTCATTCTCGCTGCCACTTTTTCTATTATTCAGATGAATTAAGGGGACTTGAATGGAATACACGTTATAAAATAATTAGAGGCATCTGTGAAGGTTTGCATCATCTGCACAAGGAAAAGCAGATATATCATATGGATTTGAAACCCGACAATATACTACTAGACAACGATATGGTGCCGAAAATCACAGATTTTGGTTTATCGAGACTTGATGAGAAGTCAAAAACCATGAGTGAAGAACGTCATGGATCACTGTAAGCTATGCATCAAAGGAACTTGTTCTTTTGCATTTACACTCACATTTTCTGATGCTATAATGCATTAAAATCCCGTCCTTTTATGCAGAGGATACTGTGCTCCAGAATACCTACATAAGGGAAAGATGTCATTCAAATCAGACATGTACAGTTTGGGCATTATAATCATTGAATTAGTGACAGGAGAAAAGGAAATCCGCAGTGATAATAACAATGTAAGTGTGTGTTATCTCGCCATACATATAATCTATTTCTAGAAATACCCAAGATTTATCCCTTGCATATATGTTACATTGTTTGAGGTATTGGATGGCATATTTAGTTACATAATGCATATCTGAAGAGAAAGATTAGTCATGCAATGGTCCAGAAAGTAAACGCTTCGTAAAATGGTGATATTGAGTTCCATGTCACTCATACCACAGTTTTACAATTTGATTCCAATGGATGGTGGCTTCATGTGATGGCTCGTAATATTTATATTTCATCCAAGTGGCATAGGGTCATCATGTCCCTTCCCGGCCTCCCTAGACCACTCTCACTCTCTCCCTCACGCTCCAAATTGTACAGTCCAAGCTAGTTTGGTTACTTATATATGACCTTGGCAGGTTTAGGAGGAATATCGACAACAGAATTACTAGCCGGGTTTCTTTTCTCCTAGGACACACAAGGTGTGGACATTGACACTCCCGATTCCATTGATAGTGTGATGCTATAATGTCTTGCTGGAAATTTTAAGTTCTTGTGTGGCTGAGTACAAACACCAAACACTCGTACAGAAAGAGCTATCTCAGGTGGGTGAAACACCTGCATGCAGGCAGATTTTGCCACCCTCGGTAAAAGGTTGCAGAAAGGGGTGACATCCCTAGTTGGTCTTGGACAAAATTGCATTTTTAGATGGTACCCTGGGTCGCACCCAAGACCTAACGAGCACATGAAGCGAGCATCAATCCTGACTAGGTCTGCCTCAAGCGCGACTTCCGTCACTAGTAGTTGGTTTGCCTTGTTTGAGTACCACCATGACACAGTTGTCCTTGATGTCCACGTCCAGCGATTCCTCCAAGCAGTTGAGCACCATGCCGTCGTCATCGGTAGTGCACAACTCTGTCGTGTTTTTGCCAGGGCGAGCTTGTGTCTGCTCATCGGGGTCTATGTGGATGACCTCATCATCACTAGCTCATTCAAGAAGATTGTGGAGATCTTTAAGGACGAAATGATGGCCAAACTCAAGATGAGTGACCTCGGATTGTTGTCACTCTATCTTGGAATTGAGGTGCAGCAGGACAGCAATGGTGTTAGCCTCTGTCAGGCACACTATGTTGCACGCATCATACAGCTGGGCAGCAAGGAGGGCTGCAACCCAGCTCACACTCCGATGGAGGAGAAACTCAAACTGACCCATGTGAGCACTCTGCTTGAAGAACATCGTGCAAACCGCTACGTCGCTGGGACCTGCCGCCAGCCACTATGGTCTTCGCTACAGGCGGAAGACTGAAGAGACACGGTTGATTGGCTACAGAGACTGTGACCTTGCCAGTGATATTGACACCAGGAAGAGCATGAGTGGCACGATGTGCTTCCAACTGAAACAGCTTGGTGAGCTGGCAGTCACTCAAGCAACGAGTGGTGGCTCTATCCTTCGGTGAGGCAGAGTATGTGGCTGCCACATTTGTCGTGACACAAGGACTTTGACTGGCTCAGCTGTTTGGTGAACTCCATGGAAGAAACGCTGAGGCAGTCGAGCTAATGGTGGACAGCAAGTCTGCCTTGGCGCAGGCCAAGAACCCGGTCTTCCTCGAATGCAGCCAACATATCGATCTACGGTAGCATTTTTATCAGGGACTGTTTGGAGGATGGGAGAAGGGGAACCTTGGCACAGTGGTAAAGTTGTTGCCTTGTGACCATGAGGTCACGGGTTCAGGTCCTGGAAACAACTTCCTGGAGCTACATGCACCAGGCTGCCTTTTTTACTGTTTGAAGGATGGGGGTGTCTGTGCCAACTATATCAACACCACAGACCAACTCGCTGACATTCTAACGAAAACACTAGGGCGGGTGAATTCCATGAGCTGCGTGTTAGGATTGGGATTGTCCAAATTGATTCAAGTCTTATCTGCAAGGATCAGGGGGAGAATTGTTAGAAAAATCCTTGCTGCAGTTAGTCAATGAGTCAAGTGTTTTCCTTAGGCAGTAAGCTAGTGAGTCAAGTCTGTGTCTTAGGCTACAAGTCAGTGGGTCAAGTCAAGAAATCTTAGGCTCTATAAGAAAGCCACTGAGATGGTTCTGTATTAGTTCCTTTCAGCTATAAATAAGCGGAAAGGCCTAGCCAGCTGCATCCATCACAGCCCAGAAACACAGTCCCGAATCAGAGTTACCTGTGCTCTTGCTACTAACAAACACAACCATATTTGCAAAAGCGTTAGAGAGCATAGTTTGCATGCGTTAAATATGGAACACTTCAACAACCACTAGAACTTACAAAAGTAGTAAAAACCATTTTTTTAATATAATCAACAATATTCAGAAGCATGAACCAGTACGCACACCTTCACCTGGTGCATGCAGCCAGAAAATCCATTTTATACTTTCATTCACATCTACGGTAAAAATCTAGACTGTGCTAGTATCTACCCTTCTCATCTCTCTCTTGAAGCATACAGAGCACATGAGATACTCTTGATTATATTGGGAACCAAAACCTTCTCATCTCTGTCTTTTTGCATCGTTCAAAGCATCCATCGCCTCGTCTAATTTTGTGTGGAGGAGACAGACGTGTCCAAGCTGGTTTATGTGTCCTCATCCTCACAGTTTTTATAAAACATTTCAACTTACTTTGTCACATTTCATGGAACAACAGGTACTTAGGAGATGGAGGCATAGATGGAAGAAAACAGGGAAGGAAACACCACTGGCTTACCAACAAGTAGCAAAATGCCTTGAAATTGGGTTACTCTGCCACGAAATTGAGCCAACCAAACGGCCTTATATATGGCATATGATACATGTTATAAGAGAAATTGAAGGTGCTAATGGAAAACTCAGCAATGCCTATGAACATGCATTTGGACAGGTAAGCTCGAATGCTCCATGGGCCTTATTAGTTAGCTTTGGACTACTTGCCCCAATTCTTTCATTCTTTCTTTTTACTTTCTCCCGCTCTTTATTGTAGATAAGCCCTTACTCGGAGGATGATATGCTTGGAATTGAGCCACTCCAACTACATTTTCCGTTTGAGCTTAACAAACAGATGTCATGCACACTTAGGTTAACCAATGGGATGGACTCTTACATTGCCTTCAACGTCGAAAATACGAGCCCCTTGCCATACTGCACACAGCCACAGAAAGGCATTTTGTCGCCAAGATCCAAGTGTAATGTTGAAATAACACTGCAGTTGCAGGGCAAGGCACCGGGATATATGCATCGTTCCAATGAACTTGTTGTGTGGAGCACCGACGTGAATGATTGCCTTGCAGTTGAGGATATAACAACCAATATGTTCACTAATGAGGTGGTCAATGTGGTTGATGACGTGAATTTGGATGTGGTTTTTTACGTCAGCGAGCCACAAGAAACAAGTGAGGAAACCAGTTGGGTGAGTTGTCCAAGAATACCAACTTGCAAAGCTTTGTCTATTCAATTTATGTCTAGTGCAAATGATCTTTTATTGTAGTTGGAGTGCCTTCCCGCAAAAAAAAAAGTTAGTGCCAAATTGATAGACTTCAGGTCAACATATATTTACTTACGCTTTGTAGTTGAACTTTGTGGTTTTGTGAATGAAATTGGGGGAGAGATCGCTTTCTTCAAAAAATAAAAGATATCCAGATCAAATATATTTTAAAATTATTCTAATACAGAGTACTGCAAAATAATCAGTAGATTAGGTTGGGTTGCACATCTTTTCCTTTTTATTTTCATGTAGTGTTAAATCAACAATAAAAAAATAACTGTTGTTGAGAAGTCAGAATTTTGTTTGTTGACAAGTCTCACCAGTTGTGTGCGTGTGTGTGCATCAGCACGTGATGTACCACCTGAGACACAGGTGAGATCGGTACTAAGAAAAAAAAACTTATTTGCAAAAGCTATGTATAGTTAATTATTAGCAAATGAATAATGGTGCAAGAGTAACAACATGGCAGAAATTTAATTAATACAAATGTCAAAAGGGCAGCGACAGCATAATAGGTCTAATGTTTCGAGTAAACAGTGTTTTTGTCAGCCGGTATAAGTGAACTATTGGTTACCAGGGGTGTTTCATCCTTGTTTGATCAAAACTGTACATTACCATAAAATGCACCGGAAAGAAAGCGTTCAATTGTCTGTCATCTGTCCCTATATGACTTGCAAAGCTATGTCTATTTGATTTTTGTTCAACACAAATAATCATTTACTGTATAGTTGATTCCTCGATAATCAAAATAAACATCTTGCATCAAGTATTCTTTTTTCCAACTGATAATTTTGGTACCATAATATAATCTTATTATGTTTATATAATTACGGAAAAATAAAGAACATAGCTGTAGCTTGTCGATCTTGGCATCGGTAGCATCGCTCGGTCTCCGGCTTGCTGCTACTTGGCATGCGCGCAGAGATCAGTGTAGCCCGCCACTGCCGCGTCCTGGGCTCCTGGCCACGCCGATCGATCGAGTTCTTGAGAAACCTTCGCTTGTTGTCTGGCAACCTTTTTTTTTCTTTTCTCTTGCTTTTTACCCCCACACGACCATTTAGTCTGATAACCTAATTATCTCCGTGTCTGTGTGCATGGTGTCTTCCTCCGAGAGCCCTTCGCCGCTAGCTCCGACACCTACCGCGTGGAGCTTTAACCCCAAGTTCTGTAGGTGGCCTCAGCCATTTAGCCGAGCAATGTGCATGAGCCCACTAGCTCCATTCGCACCAAGTTGAGCGCACGAGGAGCCAGTTTTAGGGCTCACCAGCCTGCTCCATCCGCGCTCTGCGCACTCTGGTCGACATTCATAATCCAACACCATCCGCTGATAATCTTGGAGATGTCGCGGACGGGGGATGACGACATTGCTGTTGGCGTCGAGCCGGGCGGGCAACATGACCATGGGCGACGAGGATGTTGGCCATGCGAGCGTCAGGTTCGCCATGGTCTCCACATAGAGCATCTTGGTCTCCCTGTGCCACACCCACACTATGGCAGCCTTGTTGTCGGCGTCCACGAACTTGGATGACATGCCGCACAAGCGTGGGAGGAAGCTGAACAGCACGAAGACAAAACCATGTGGCCACCCATGCCGACAAGCTGTAGGTGGTGCAATAGGTGTCCTCGCCTCCTCGGTGCCCTCAGTGCCGCCATGTGGCGCCCGAGCGCGAGCATTTTGGGTTTGAAGTGGCAGCTGTAGAAGTACAAGTCGCCGCCTTACGAAGAGCTACCGCATCGTGTCCTGTTCCATCACCGTGAAGGTCGCGGATGGCTCGGTAGACATGTTTACGCCGCCGTGCTCGCCGAATTCGTGCCAACTCCCACCGCCGATGACGTGCCGATGGGTGGTCCACCGCAGACGGGCGGTACATCGATGCCCTAGTCTGCTGCAGCTATGCGTTGTTAGTGCAGGTCACAGCGTCGGCGGCGTTCGAGGCCGTCGAGGCTCTGCTGTTGACGCTGCTGCTGCCGGGCATGCAGGCACTTGCATGGGCAGCCCTACTGGTGCAGTGGTGCTAGCGCTGCTAGTTGCCCGTGCGGGTCAGGTGACTTGTGGGTGGGTTGCCTTCACGCGACATTGTTCCGATAGTGGTGGTTATGTGTCAGAAAAAACAAAAGAGGGTTCCTTCTGATTTACTCTACTCTGTAAGATAGAAGATTCGAGATGATCAAGGTAGAAAGAGATCCCAACTAAATTAATTTATGAGTGTAATTGCATTGTGGCATTGGAATAATGCTGCTTCAGTGACTGAGTTGAATTGTACTGATGCTTCCTTTTGTCTGTCTTTGATGCATTGACGACATAGCAGACAATCCAACCTTTACTGCTGTTTGGTCAGATTACAGATGATGCAGTCGGTGGGTTCCTTTGTATGGATGCACATCAGACAGAGCCATTGTAAGTGTGCAGGATAATATGCGCATTTTAATCTTTATTCTTCCTTTTCAAGTCAGTGCATTGGATGTGATTATCCTTCTTTAATACCTCATTATCATGCAGGATTATAACCGGTCACGTATTTGGTTATGTTCAGATTTGGAACTCTGACACGCAGGCAAGTTATCTCTACTGCTTCTTCTGCTAGTATTTTGGATAAAGAAAGAAAATTATGGCCGCTTGCCCTTTGCATCAAAAAGATGCTTGGGGCCCAAGCATTTAGTCCTTTGCATCAAAAAGATGCTGGGGGCCCAAACATTTAGTTCATAAGTACATATACAGATTCCGTTGATTGCCAAATAGCAGGAGAAGTCTATGTTTGGTGATGGTTGATGGGAGGCGTACCGTAATGTTGAAGTTTTTACCCACGGCCAAGAAAACACAACACCATATTGGCAAAGTTTTGCCCTCTTTTTTCCCGTCATAGTATTTCAATTGAATTACCACGATTTAATGTAAAGGGTCCTCACCAAAAGCTCAACTTCTGTTGGCAAATATACCAATCTTTTGTTTACATTGGACCAACAAATGACTCATTTATGTTTACTGGCAGAAAGTGGTCGCTTCGATTAAGGTCTCAAAAAAAGCAGGTAAGCTCTCTGACTTCTTAGCACAATTTTCTTCCACCATATGTACAGTGTACAATGATATGCTAATCAGACGATTGCCCTCACTGCAGTATCCACTGTCAAATTTATTGCACGAAAGCGGTGGTTTGTGGCTGCGTCACGTGATTGTTTCGTCCATGTGTACGAGTATGAAAAGGAACTCGAAACGGTCAGGAGCTTCAAAGTTCATGATGGTGTCTTTGCCTGGTGTTCATTAGACGTTCATCCGACCCAGCCGTATGTGCTGTCAGGGTGTGGTAGCCAAATAAAGCTTTGGGACCAGGACTGGAATTGCATACAGACATTTAAAGAACACTCAGATAATAGTAATGAACTAAAATTTAACCCAGAGGACACGAACATCTTTGCAAGTGCTTCAGATGATTGTACAGTAAAGGTTTTGCTTTCTCTCTCTTATTTGTTTGCTAAGTAACCTTTTGGGCGCAGTGATGAAGATGGGGTACGTTTCATTCTCTACTATAGCTTGACTGGAAGCTCTTATGGTTGGTGTTCAGGTTTGGAGTCTTGATTCTCCCAAATCCAAGTATACTCTGTCTGGACATTCGGATTGGGTGCACAGCGTCGATTTCTTCAAGCGTGATGGTCAGCATTATTTGATTAGTGGATCTGTTGACAAGACTGCCAAGGTCGGCTATTATGCTGGAAAGAACATTAATACAACGTACATCTAGCATTTCTAATATATCAGTGCCTTGTTTTTTTTTTTCAAACCAGATATGGGACTTGCAGAAGAAGGAGTGCGTTCATACGCTCCAAAATAAGTCTACAGTTTATTCCGTCTTTGCCCATCCCAGTCTTCCAGTTCTAATTACAGGTACAAGGAATGGCGCTGTTCGTGTGTGGAGCTCCACTGATTTCAGGTAAGCACGATACAACCACAACCACGTCTCACCATGTCTCGATACAACCTCGGGAAGATTTCCCTGCTCCGCGGCCGCCGCGCAGGATCCGGCCTCAGCGCCATCTGTTCTCTCCCTTCCTCCCGCAAGAAAAAGCAGGAGTTCAACATGAGCCCTTGCAACCTTGTGCCGTCCGTCCCGTCCTCACCGCCAGAAGCCCCGTCCGCATCCCCGCCAGCTCGCTGCCGCCACCTCCCACCGAGCTGCCTGCTGGCTGAAGGGCGTGTGTGGTCCTGCCGGTCCACCCGTCCGCTGCTTGGTCCGATCCGGATCGGAGCTCTGATGGCGCCATTGGCCGGCCACTGCGCCCATTCAGGGGTAAAGGGTCCGTGGCTCCGTCTGCAGTCTTGGAGGAGCCATCGCTGCTCGCGCCGCATCCATGAGGCTCCCGTGTCCGGTTCTACCATTACGCCAGTCCTTTGTCCGCGCCCCCGGCTTGCCTCGCGTCGCCAGCAATTAGATCGCCATCTCGGCCGTACTACGACCGTTCATCGTCCACGCCGACTCCTGCCGTTCCGCCATCTTGAGCCGGCTCACTTAGTCGGCGGCGGCGGTCGCTCCCATCGTCTCTGTGATGCGTCTGAGCCACCACTGTTCGTCGACCCTGCATCCCAGACGACCTCCATGCTGCTGTCGGCTGCCTTGCCCGGCGACCCCTTTGGCCCGGGCAACGCAGTTGTGTTCGTGGCTGTGCAGGACAGGGCTCCCAATGCTCTGGCAGCTGCCTCCCGATGCGTTCTGTAGCTTGTCCTGACCGCTCCACTCACGCCGCTCCAGTTGCCGCCCACTGTCGCCGGCCTGTCATGCACCGTCCCGGTGGCCTCTCCTGTGCGTCCTCATTGGGGGACTAACTTGGATGCATCAGTAGAAAGATGACGCATGTTAATACAATGAGCTGCGCGCCAGCAGCTCGTGGGGAAATGTTGGGAGATTGGCACCTTATCGCTAGGCGCCGCCGTTCGCCATCTACAAAGGCCTTCTGTTGGCCCGCTTCCATTGCCCGGCCTGCTCCTCCGGCGTGGCTCAGGGATCGATGCTTTCATTGTCTCTCCAAAGGTCATCATGCAGACCTCTCTCCCCCGAGGCGGCGGTGCCGCGCCGCCCCCGGGGAGTCCCCGTCCACACTGCCCTCAGCCCTCCCCCTCCATCGCCTCCCACTACCGCCGCCGTCGTTGAGGGCGCCATGAGCGAAGCCCCAATGGTGGCGGCGGCGGCAGATCTTGAAGACGGCGAGAACGCGTGAGGGCAGCGGCGTCCATCTCCCTCATCCAACGGCAGTGCGTAGCGGGTTGGCGGTGGGCAGGAGATCTCCGGCGGCCGTTGGTGGATGAGATTTGATCTGAGCCCGAGGGATTTAGATCGAGATCCACTTTGGCTGCGCCTCGTCTCGACAACGGCAAGAGGAGATCCCCCCGGGTAATCTTCGCGGCACAAGGATGTCTGGGTCTCTTGGCCCGGGCATGGTGGTGGTGGCTGCCTTCTCCACCGAAGGCGGTTGGCTAGGTTGGTAGTGACGGATCTTGGATCCCACTATTAGCACCGGCGGCGAAGTCAGAGACATAGTCGCCGCTTGAAAACCGGTAGCCGGGTGGTCGCTTTCTCCACCGGCGGTTAGCTAGGTTGGTAGTGACGGATCTTGGATCCCACTATTAGCACCGGCGGCGAGTTGGGGAGACATAGTCGCTGCTGAAAACCGAGCTGACTCCAGTCATGGCGGGCGATGGCGGCGTCTACCTCGTTACCTTGATGAAGGCATCGTCAAGCAACTATCGTCAACCTGCTCGTGCCGCTCCGGCAGAAATCCTAAGATCACCGGATCGGACGATGGCGGCGTTGCGGTGTCGTGTTCCCTATCGAGGGCATAGTTTGTGGAGCAGCGCCGGATGGAAGAGGTGTGAGGTGGTGTGGCGTTCCTTCTCTCGCATCGACGACGGCGGGTCTCGGCGGCATGGAGCAGCGGGGTCTTGGCACTGGACGTGGCGTGATGGCCTCGCGTAGGGCGGTGGCGCTGTCTGGTGCCATGGTGGCGTCGACAGTTGACCTGTCAAGGTCTTTGCGTCAGTACCTGCTCTGAAGATGGTTAGGTGGATGACGGCGGCGGTAGCCTCGGTGAGTACGCCGGAACGGTGTGTGACTCATTCTCGGCATGCGGCTGGGATGGGGCATCCGGCATTAGATGTTAGGCTTTGGTGCGATGTCTGTTTGGTATTAGGCTCGGACATTCGGCACTCCTGCATCAAGGGGATAGGAGTAGCGACAGGTGTCGCCTAGATGGTGGCTTCAGGCTTACTGATGTAATGCTTTGTAAGGTCTCTGAGAATAATTAATAAAATGGCTGCATGCATCGCCCAGATGCAGAGGCTGGGGGGTAATCCTCCTTTTCTAAAAAAAAGGTCATCATGCCCATTCTTGTAGGGACCTAA
This sequence comes from Aegilops speltoides, assembly GCA_021437245.1. NCBI lineage: Eukaryota > Viridiplantae > Streptophyta > Magnoliopsida > Poales > Poaceae > Aegilops > Aegilops speltoides. The sequence continues at coordinate 22,060 of JAHHZJ010004143.1, read as the reverse complement.
TCCGGTGCACATGATGCCTTCGTTTCGGCCACAAAGTGTGTTTCTGCTGTGCTCAACACCGCTCCGATTTGTCTCCGAAGCCGCGTCATGATGCCTCATCGCATGCCCTACGCCTGCACCGGAGGTTGTTGTAACACCGGTGGATGTGCAATTGCAGCATGTCCTGTCGGAGGAGACCGAGTTGCTTCGCGACTGCCGCTCTCACCAAATTAAAGGCTGTGCCCATTGTGCCTTCACTGCTTGAGCTTCTGTTTGGCTTTCATGGGAGGAAGCAAACCTTTATGGACATTTCTCCCCTCGTGCCTGTGCTGTTGACCGCCTCTGGGTGTGTAGTCATCGACGAGGCCGTGCCTCTAGTGCTGCTTATTATGCCTGAGCTTTAGGAGCATTGTGGGGAGCCCGCTTCACCTCTTTCATTGGTGCTTCCGAAGGAGATGGAGCAGGTGGTGTCGGGTGGTGACGAGGTTGATGAGGTAGGTGTGTTGGCACCTAATTCTAGGGCGCAACTGCTAGGTTTGCCTCTTCCATGTGAGAAACTGGAGGCGCCTGATTCCGTCGTGTCGGTGGTACCCGTGGCTGAGGATGTTGTTGCATTGGTATCTATGAGGGAGAAGGTTGATGACATTCTCACGATGTAGCAGGTGGTGTCGGGTGGTGACGAGGTTGATGAGGTAGGTGTGTTGGCACCTAATTCTAGGGCGCAACTGCTAGGTTCGCCTCTTCCATGTGAGCAACTGGAGGCGCCTGATTCCGTCGTGTCGGTGGTACCCGTGGCTGAGGATGTTGTTGCATTGGTATCTATGAGGGAGAAGGTTGATGACATTCTCACGATGTAGCAGGTGGTGTCGGGTGGTGACGAGGTTGATGAGGTAGGTGTGTTGGCACCTAATTCTAGGGCGCAACTGCTAGGTTCGCCTCTTCCATGTGAGCAACTGGAGGCGCCTGATTCCGTCGTGTCGGTGGTACCCGTGGCTGAGGATGTTGTTGCATTGGTATCTATGAGGGAGAAGGTTGATGACATTCTCACGATGTAGCAGGTGGTGTCGGGTGGTGACGAGGTTGATGAGGTAGGTGTGTTGGCACCTAATTCTAGGGCGAATCGCTAGGTTCGCCTCTTCCATGTGAGCAACTGGAGGCGCCTGATTCCGTCGTGTCGGTGGTACCCGTGGCTGAGGATGTTGTTGCATTGGTATCTATGAGGGAGAAGGTTGATGACATTCTTTTTGAGATACAGCTTGGCAGCTTGCTCACTCGTTTGGAGGCGGCCAGCCCTGGATATGGCAGGACGATTGTGTAGAAAGAACTCAGGAGGAAAAGCAAGAAGGGTGGCACCGCAACAAAGGCGTCCGTAGTTGCTTGATGGATGGCCATCAGTCTCTTGGGCGGTCCTTATGGCATGGCTTATCTCTGTGGAGTTGGCTGTGTTTGTGGTCTTCAGCCGAGGCAGTTTTGTTAGGGGTTTCCTTGCGGTGTAGTAGTGTGGGGATTGATGGTCGTGTGTTGGGTATGGTTGTAGGACTCCTCGTGCACTTGTGGGGTTGCATGCTCTATGAGTAGTCCGCATGTGGTTGTTTGTGTTGGTTTTTGCCCAATTTTCTGTTAATTAAGTGGTCAATTCTCTTCTGCTTAATTAATCGATGAGACAAATCTTTTGACTCGTTTTTTCTTTAAAAGATGCTGATTAGCCCCTCCCTCTATATATGCTAAAATAGTGTGTGCTTCATATTTCCCAGGCTGAAGACAAAGCTTGGGGACATCAGTCCGGTTTGTGGTTTCGCATGTTTGATGGGGTCAGAAAGGTAACTATTGTTTCCAGTTCTTTTTTATTTCTGTTTTACCCCGTTGTTGTCTGCTTAGTTATTTTGATGGTGTAGTCCTTTACACTAATTTTGTTTCCTAAGATTCCACTCCAGACTAGTAAAGCGTGTGCTCTTTCATCTATCAGGGTTGCAATTGCACACTGTGATGGAGTGTCGGTGATGGAAATTGGTGATGAAAAAGAAAAAGGTGGTAGTGAAGCCAGCAACGAGAATTCCATATCAGCTATAGATTATTAGGAAACCCAACACCGATCAAAAGGACTGTTAGTACGTCTACGCAGGCTATGCTAACACGGGCATAATGAATTTCCAGATCCGGAAACTTGAACGACTGATTGGAGATGAACAGTACTTGTCTGCTAGTACCTCAACTCTAGCAGGTGGCAACAGGTTGTGTGCAGAAGATGATGATTTCACCAAGATTACTTGTTTTCCGTGAGGAAATTGCACTTCCTTCTGTGCGTGCGGCATGACTAGTGACTTAAGTGAATATAAACGTGTAAATTGACAATCTCATTGCCGGAGGTTCATTTGTACAGTAATAATTGACGGATAGATTGCACGTGAACTAATTTCCTTGCGGTTAATTAGAGCACAGTTAGGTAAAGGTAAGCAGCATGCATGCACATCTTATGTGCTTGTCAATCCACTTAGCACGTGTGTAGCGGGCAAACCTGAGCAGCTGTCTTTTTAGGAAAGTTTTTGTCCTCCATCCATCCTGATTTGAAAACTCTCTACGTCATGTTTTTCGCCTGTTCTCTGTTCATCTACCTCTCCATGGTTTGTTGATTAACTTGCAACTAAAAGTAATACTCCTTCCCCATATGTTAATGCTCACCTAGCCTACAGCTGGGCCATTCCATAATATGCATGCCAACCTAATGCCAAGTTGTTAAATCTCAAGTTGTATGGTCTACCAAATTAAAAGTAAATTTGGAAGTCAGCCGATCTCGCTCAAACTTCAGCTATCATGTCCATCAACCTAATCGGCAGTGAAATTCTTGACTTGTAAACCCATCACGTCCATCATGTCCATACTTAGCGTCTCTACACCTGTAAATAATTTACCCTGTGTCATGCCGTGCACCAATAAGGACTGCTTGGGAGTTCAGCAATATTACACTCCTGTAAAAAAAATTAGAACAATTCTTCACACTAGACCTTTACTAACTTACAGGGGTATTGGATCTAGAATGTCTCCATACATCGGTATTTCATCTCCCTAATGAACTGGAGTTAGCAGTGTTGTTTACCCAGCTCTCTTAATGACTAGATTAGACTGACGCGGTGCTGTTGCCGGATACTCTGTTTTCCTCTACAGTTTCTTCAGGTCAGTTCTCTCGCGTCTCTCCATCACGGTTGGCCGTAATAGAAGCAAAGCATCAGGTAAATGCCACAACGCCGGTCTCTATCCTACCACGAACAGCAGCGGTGGATGGAAGTTATGTTAGGCGTCATAAATCAACACAGATTTGATCACATAACCAAAGGAAATTTCCAAGGATGAATCAGATTAAAGTGTTGTAGGAATAAGCAGAAGCTTGACTAGGAGGGTACCTGCATCATTCGGTTGATTCACCTCTTCGCCCTCAGAAGGGGCACTGGAAAGTTCATGGATAAAAGAGCTTCTGTTACTGAAAAGTATGGTTTGGATGCTCAGGTGTCCTGGATAGACGCTGATGGCATTCGTCAAGATAGCCTCCGCTTCGGCAGCCCTTCTTGGTGACTCTGCATCATCTCCCTCAAAGTAAATACCAAGGTTGACTTGCCTGAGTCTTGGCAGATGCTCCACGCCCTCAATGGTCGAGGGGCCGTGACGCTCCAGCCCAAGCTCATGAATTCCAGTTGAACTTTTCGAGTTGGGGCATCACCCCTGCCATGAAGGTTAAGCACGGGGCGAAGCATGTGATTCTCAAATAATTTAGAAGTTGGAATGCCACTACACCATCACTGATGATAATCCGTTTTCCCGGAGATTTTCGTATCCACAACCATAGGTACTGTAGATTTGGTAACCCTGCGAGCAAATCAACGTCCTCCTGCATCAGTTTCTCAACGGTAATTCCCAACACGCAGAGCTTTTGGTGTAGACCTATCCAAATTGGAACCCTTGGAAACATCCAGGTTGCTGCAACATGGAGTGACTCAAGATTCCTCTCGGTATTGCTAGTGATCAGTGACGATCCCGCTCTTTTCCTCTTCGTACATCTCTTCCTCTACCGACCCCGTGCGGCCGCCGCCGGGCCGCACCGGGCGGCCACCACCCAACTTTTCCTCGTCCTCCGCGCACCTCCCCTCCCTCCGCCGCCGCAGGCAACGTCGTCGGGCGAAGGCCCTGTGGCGCGGCGGCGGTGGACCTCCTCTGGCGTCCCAAGATCTAAGGCGGCGGCGGCCTGACCTGGACCTCCTTGTGATGAGGATGGCGAGCAGCGGCGGACGGGTGCATCGGGGGGGGGGGGGGGTGTCTGCTGTTGCCGGCGGGATTGGTAGGAGATGACGACAACGGTGACCGGGGCGCATCCCGGGCTCGATCTGGGACCTTCGGGTCTAGGCAGACGGTTGCTGTCTCGTCCTCGATCTGCTGCATCTCGTCGGCTTCGGTGGTGGCTTGCGGAGGCAATTCGGGTCTGCATCACATCACGAGAATTATGGTTGTGGGGGTCCTCTCCTACGTCGGAGGTGGTCAGCCTGAGGCTGGGTGATCGGATCTCCAGATCTGTCATCTAGTCCTGGCTGCGAGTCGGGGAGACATAGTTGCCGGTGAAAACCGAGCCGACGGCAGACGATGATGGCGTTTTGCACCGTTACCTTGATGAAGGCATCGTCTTGTAACTATTGTCGACCCACTCGTGCTGCTCCGGGGAAACCATAGGATCTGATTTTCTAGATCGGACGATGGCGGCACTGTGGTATCGTTTCTCTCTTGGGAGCATCGTTTGTGGAGCAGCGCTGGAAGATAGAGGCAGGAGATGGAGCGTCTTCGTCTTGCACGGAGCTTCGGTGGTGACGTCAAGTCATGCCTGGCCAACAGGTGCTACGCTTTGTCATGCCTGTTCGACAGATCTTCCAGAGTCTTCGCGTCTGGATGGGCGAGTGTCGGGAGGGGGTGTCGTTTGGCGCCGTGGTGGTGTCGACGGATGGCCGGACTGACAAGGATGATGCGGATCTCTCTTCTGAAGATGGGTTAGTGGTCCGATGATGATGGCGGGTTCTAAAACATGTGCATGTGGTGTGCGGTTTAGGTCTACTACATCGGCTGTTGGCTGCGATACTGTCGGATGTTGGGTTCCGGCAGACCCTTAAGGTTCGAGCTCTGGGGTGCGCACGAAGTTCTCTCCCCTACCGATCTACATCCGATCGCCTTGTGAGATCTAAGCTAAAGATGATGAACAACACAAGGGACACAAGATTTATACTGGTTCGAGCCACCGTTGTGGTGTAATAACTACTCCAGTGTGTGGTGTGGTGGATTGCCTCAGGGGCTGATGATGAACAGTACAGGGGAAGAACAGCCTCGCGAGAGGTGTTCTTGAGCTGGTGCGATGAACTGCTTGGGTGAGTTCGATCGCCTCTCTCTCTCTGGCTAGGGTTCTATATCCTGCCCTCTACGGTGGTGGCTAGCTCTATTTATAGAGGCCCTGGTCCTCTTCCCAAATATTGAGCGGGAAGGGCACCAATAACGTCCATTTTGAAGGGGAACATCTAGTACAAGTTATCCTGACTAAAGTTGGTCTTCGGCTGCCAAAAGCGCTGGCGATGACGCCGTCTTGGGCTCCACGGTGACCTCCATCCTGCCGCTCGGCTGGTCTTGGTCTCGTTGCACTGAAATGGCAAACTTTGTCTGATGCCTCGGTACTCCATGTCTGAGCTTGCCCCCTTTGCACCAAAGAGGAAACAAGGACACTGCCCGGGTCGGCGCCCGCCTGGCGTCCGCCTGGTCTCGATCGTCATGGCTTGCGTCACGAGCACCTCGCGAAGTATCCTGCCTTGATCTCTCCGCATCCTTGCGAGCCTGCCTGGCGAGGCAATCCCAGGGGAAGCCTTGCGCCGTCCGCCCCGCGAGGCTTGGCCCCTCGCGAGGGTCTTGACTCTTGTGCTGATGAAGATGGGCCGCGATGGGCCACCACTTGAGCCACGCAGCAGGCAGCAGGCAGGCAAGTCTAGGGACCCCCGTTCCCAGAACGCCGACAGTAGCCCCTAGGCCCAAGGTGCGCTCGGACTTGGCTTAGCGGAGAAGCGAAGGGGCAAGTGCGGAGCGCCGCGGGCCCCATCAGCCTGCGGCCTTGGGTGCCGCGTGGCGGTTGATTGGACGTGGGCGTCTCCGCTCCCCAATGCTGCCTCGGCAACCGCTCGACTTGACAAGTCCCTGCATGCAGAAACGGGTCATGATTACCTGCGATCGTGGGGCCGACGGTTGGCTTCCTTCCGGTTATAAATGCAGGAGGGCGCAAGACTCCGCTGTACATCTCCCTCCTTGCCTCCTTTCTCCCCATTCCAGCTACTCGCCATCTCCCATGGCACCACCGAAGAGGTTCTCGGCCGCAGAGAAGGGAAAGGCTCGTCGGGATGGGCCTGACTCTTCCCCAGCCAAGCGCGGCCGAGGTCGTCCACGCAAGCATCCTGTGGCTCCCGCAATGGCTTCCCGCAGCCGCAGAGGCGATCCCCTGTGCGGCGGTGAGCGCCTGGTTGTCGAGGGAGGGAGCGCCGTGACTGCGCAGCCTTCCAGGCCACGCTTCCACTCGGCGGAGGTGCTGCCGGAGTTCGTCGTGTAGTCGGCGGACCCAAACAGCACCTGGCTCCAGCTTCCCCGCTTCTTTGCAGGTGAACTTCCCGCCGGCGCTCCGGGAGGCCTCTGGCTTCAGGAGGACGGTTGCTGCAGCAGGGCCTCCTGGGCTTCGCTGGAGGTCTCCGTCGCCGGGAATGTGGCCCTGACCCGCGGCTCGCAAACGTTTGCCCGTGCGCGTGGCCTGAGCCAGCGGTGCACCCTGCACTTCAAGTTACGCCACCCTCTACGCGAGGGTGTTCGGAGAAGACGGCCGCCGTGCCGGGTGCTGCCCCGAAGGCGATGACCGCGGCCATGTTCCCAGCCCTGGTGATGATCGGGATGAAGATGACGGCAGCCGCGTGGTCGGCGGCGCTCGGGGCTCGTCAAGCTTCGGCGGCTCTCCTTCGGACAACAGCTCCTCCAGCGGTGGCCGCGACTAGCCTCCGTGCCGTCGCGCTCGCCTAGAGGGAGGTAGCGGGTCAGTCCGCCGTCGCGCCTCGGTGAAGCGCGAGGAGGAGTCCGACTGAGCTCCGGAGGCAGTACGAGCCCTCGCCGCGAGTTGGTGCCGAGCAAGTCGTGTCTATTTTGTTTTTCTCCCTTCCCTGCGCAAAAGGGAAAATAGTGTAGGGCCCCATGGGGGCGTGTTAAACTGTTGCTATTAATTATCATGTTGTTTCCGCCATCTTTGTGCTGTGTTTTCGTGCCGTATGCCCGCGTGCAGGAATTACTTAGCTCGGGAGGACTTGCAGCAGTCTTCACTTCCCAAGGCTGAGGCCCCGCCGTGCACTTGATGTCGTGCAAGGATTAGTTAGGAGTGGTAACTTCCGGTCTCGGTCACGGAGGCGACCAACTCAGGTCCTGTGTTCATGTCACGATTCCCGTGGGGCTCGGACTGGGAGGGGTGCTCCCATAGTGGACTTGGATAGGAAAGCTTCAAATGGTCAGGCGAAAAACACTCACGAGGCGCCACAGAGCCCCTCATGAGACTTGCGCGAGAGAAAATGAGGCAAGTAGGCGAAAAAAAGACAGAGAGTCGCAAGTTAAGGACGGCAGCAACTCCAATAAAACTTCAAATAGGGATGAACAAGCCAACTGCAGAAAGCAAATAAAAAAGCCACGTCCGGCACCTAATCTAGTCTTCGATGTCTTCTCACCAGCGCGGAGCTAAGTGCTGCCACTGGGCGTGGGCGGGAGCCCACGAAGCCCGAGGGCGGCTCTCCGGAGACTCCGGGGCGTGTACAGCCCCAACTCATTATTACGTGAGAGTGTCATGGGCGGCGAGCTTCACAGGCATTGGCCTTCTTCACAGGCTCCGGGCCTTTATCAGGGAAATGAGCTTCACAGGCACCAGGCCTTTCTTGGTTCGTCTAGCTTCACAGGTGTTGGCCTTCTTTACAGGCTCTGGGCCTTTCTTCAAGGGTAGAACTTCCAGAGAAGCTGGATGTTCCACGCGTTCGGGATGGGCTCCCCCTCCTGAATCTCCAAGCGTGCAGCGCCGGGCCTAGAGACATGAACAACCTTGAACGGGCCCTCCCACATGGGCGAGAGCTTGTGCAACCCCTCCCTGGAGAGCACCCGTCTAAGCACGAGGTCACCTACCTCGAGGGTCCTGGGGCGGATGCTGCGGCAGTGGTACCGCCGCAGTGCTTGTTGGTATCTGGCAGCAGCCCGAAGCGCAGCCTCCCGTCGATGTTCCTTCCCAAGCACGAGGTCCACCCCCTGCATGGTGTCCTTCTATGCTTCGTCGAAAGCCAGGATCCGCGCGGAGTGATGCCTGACCTCGTGAGGAAGGACCGCCTTAGCACCGTAGACAAGGAAGAACGGGGTTTCGCCGGTCGACTTGGTAGCGGTAGTACGGATGGACCATGGCACGGACTGAAGCTCGTCGTGCCAGCCCCTGCCGCAGGCCTCCAGCTTCTTCTTGAAGGTTCGGGTTTTGAGGCCCTTCAGGACCTCCGCATTGGCGCGCTCAGCTTGGCCGTTGCTCCGAGGGTGTGCCACCGAAGCGTAGCATATCTGCGTTCCAAGGTTAGCACAATATGTTTTGAAGAGATTGCTGGCAAACTGTGAACCGTTGTTGGTGATGATGCGATTGGGTACCCCAAACCGGCTCACGAGGCCCCTGATGAACTTTACAGCTGAGCCAGCCGGGATGGTGCGGACAGCTTCCACTTCTGCCCACTTAGTGAATTTGTCGATGGCGATGTAAAGGTAGCGATAGCCCCCTGGCTCCCGAGGAAACGGGCCAAGGATGTCCAGTCCCAAAACAGCGAACGACCATGAGAGGGGAATGGTCTGAAGGCCCTGAGCTGGCTGGTGAATCTACCTGGCGTGGAACTGACACGCTTCACATGCCTTCACCAGCTCGATTGCGTCGTTGAGTGCTGTTGCCAATAGAAACCGCTGCGAAACGCCTTGCCGACGAGTGTGCGCGAAGATGAGTGGTGCCCGCAGTCTCCACCGTGAATGTTTGCCAGCAGCTCTTTTCCTTGCTCCTCGAGATGCAACGAGAAATAGCGTCATTCGCGCTTTGGTAGAGCTCTCCGTCTTGGATGCAGTAGGCCGTGGCCTGCCGAGCCACGCGCTCCGCGTCCTCCTCCTTCTCCGGCAGGGTACCTTGCATCAAGTAATCCTTAAACTCCGCAGTCCAACATCCCTCCTGAGGCTCCAAAACCAGGAGCAAGCGTGCCCCTGAGGTTGGGCCACAGGCCGGGGCTCCCGAGGCAGGCAGTTGAGGGAGCTCCTCCCTAGGCTGTGCTGTGCTTGATAGTGATGGCGCCGCCGAGGGTTTGAAGAGTCGCTCCTCGAAGACGCCAGGCTCCTGAGGCAGCCGCCTGGATGCCCTGTTGGCGATGTCGTCAGCCTCTTGATTGGTGCCGCGAGGCACGTGTTGCAACTCAGCCCCTGAGGGAGTCCTGGACTAGGGGGTGTCCGGACAGCCGGACTATCAATATCCGCCGGACTCCAAGACTACGAAGATACAAGATTGAAGACTCCGGCTCATGTCCGGATGGTACTTTCCTTGGCGTGGAAGGCAAGCTTGGCAATACGGATATGTAGATCTCCTACCATTGTAACCGACTCTGTGTAACCCTAGCCCTCTCCGGTGTCTATATAAACCGGAGGGCTTTAGTCCGTAGGACAACATACATCTCAACAATCATACCATAGGCTAGCTTCTAGGGTTTAGCCTCCTTGATCTCGTGGCAGATCTACTCTTGTACTACCCATATCATCAATATTAATCAAGCAGGACGTAGGGTTTTACCTCCATCTAGAGGGCCCGAACACAGGTAAAACATTGTGTCCCTTGTCTCCTGTTACCATCCGCCTAGGCGCATTCGGGACCCCCACCCGAGATCCGCCGGTTTTGACACCGACATTGGTGCTTTCATTGAGAGTTCCTCTGTGTCGTCACCGATAGAGCGGATGCCTCCACCCGTCTTCAAAGACAGTGTTTTCGCCGGAGGAGCCTTGGCCGCCGGCCAAACTATCCGGCTTGGTGGTTTTCTCATGACCGCCTGTCCGGCCGCCGCTTCGGTAATGACTTGTCAAGTCGTCAGAAGCAGTCTTCACGTCAGCCCTAAAGCTGCCGAACAGTTAGATCCAATAGAGCTCTCGTCTATTAACGAGCTCTTGGATCGCATCGCCGCCCTGGGATTCGCCACGGACTACAACCAGATTGGGCTTAAAACTGATCCGAGAGAGATTAACTCTCCCCAGGCCACCCACCACGTCGCAGTGGTAGAGGAACAATACGACAACTCTTTGCCTGTGTTGAAAACAATTCATGTCCGGATTCCCGAACCCTCCATGCCGGATTCCCGCGGAGGGACGGACTTCGATCGAGCATTGAACTTAAAATCATGCATCGCCTCGACTCATTGGATTGTGCCCACCAACCAAACTTCCGATTGAAGCCCTTGGCCTTTGAGCCTCAAGATGGGCAGGATCCGGATTTTATTCCACCCACCCGCCCGGACATATGCGATCTATCTCTAATACGGCAAGAGCCTCTCAAACATACATCACTACTAGGCGATTCCTCCCGTTATGGACAGGATAAAGGACTGCCGAGAGGACAACGCAATATCAATCTTCCGCAATAATTGCATGGACAAGGGAATACTAAACGCCATTGATCGTGCGCAAAATTACGCGCTTCACCGATCCGCATCCATCGTCGAAAATCTCAGGCGATGGAGAGTTTCCGAAAACCGAAAATCAATTTTGGGATAATCCGCCCCAAACCCATCCATGATAAAAGGGCGCCTTACACTAAGGCCCCGGATGCAAAAACGAAAAACAAAAACCCAATAAGGGAAGCGGAACTGTCTTTGGAGGGATGGCTCAATGGACCTGTAAGCTTCATAGTACGAGGGAGCCGTCCCAACACATAGCCTTCGAGCATGTTGGATATTACGGCAGGTGGCCAAAAGTGGCGAAGAGCTTCTAGCTCTGGGAAACCACTCCAACAATACCAGCACGGTGTCAACAGTCTTCGAGACATTCGCATCAAATAATATGTGAAAACGAACAATCCACGAACTCGCCGAAGTCTACCAAGTAGCAACAAAGAAATCCATGGAGCGACACGGCTATTACCTTCAACGCCAGCGATGAGCCCACATTCGAACAACCAGAGCCCGGCCAGACCGGTACTTAGTCCCATAGTGGGCGGCTTTCGATGACAAAAGTCCTCATGGATGGCGGCAGCGGCCTAAACCTCATTTATGAAAACTCTGCGAAAAATGGAAATCGATTGGAGCCGTATTGAGCGAAGCAGACAACCTTTAGAGGAATAATCCCTAGCCGAAGCGCGCTGCACGGAAAAATCACACTCGATGTGGTGTTCGCTCTCCGGACAATTCTGAGAACCGAAGAAGTCACGTTCGGTGGCCTCGTTCAGCGATGGGTATCACGACATATTAGGGGCGAGAGGCATTCACAATCTTTCAAGCAATACCTCATTACGGGTACATGAAGCTCAAAATGCCTAGGCCCAGCGGAATAATCACTCTCGCTAGTGATCCGGACATAGCACTCCGCGCCGAAAACAAGGCAGCCGCACTAGCCCTCGAGGCACTATCCGAAGCCTTAGCGGCCGAGGAACTCACCGCGCTGCACTCTACGGTGAACAGGGACGATCCAAGTCCACCTCCTTCAAACCAGCAGACGAGATAATAAAATTCCAGGTCCATCCAACGGACCCAACAAATACGGCCTCCATTGGGCACAGTTAAACCCGAAGTAGACGCCAAGATCGCGCTAATTCCTTCGGGAAAATTGGGATATCTTCGCCGGCATCCTTCGACATGCCGGAATCCCTCGCGAGTTGGCGTAACACAGCCTAAACATCCTAAAGGATTCAAGCCACCAAACAGGCTCTTGACGATTTTCCGAGCCCAAAAGACAGGCAATGGGAGAAGAGCTAGCCAAACTATTGGAAGCCGGATTCATTAGAGATATCAAACATCCGGACTGGCTAGCAAATTTGGTGATGGTACCAAAGAAGGATAAATCCTGGCGCCTCGCGTAGCCGATTTTAAAGACCTCAATAAAGCTTGCCCAAAGGATCCCTTCCCTCTCCCCCGCATCGATCAAATTATCGATGCCACAGCAGGGCACGATTCGTTGTGCTTCCTGGACGCATACTCTGACTATTATCAAATCAAGATGGCGGAAGCAGACCAAGCCGCAACGGCATTTATCACTCCATATGGACCATTCTGCTTCAACACGATGCCCTTCGGACTCAAAAACACCGGCACAACATATTAGCGCATGATTCATACATGTCTGGCCACCCAGATCGGCAAAACAGTCGAGGCATATGTAGACGACGTAGTCGTCAAACAAAACACGTCGAAACTTTAGTAGACGATTTGAGGCTCACATTCGACAACCTCAGAGCATATGACATCAAGCTGAATCCGGAAAAATGCGTTTTTGCGTACCGGCCGGAAAGCTGCCGGGCTTCATCGTATCCGGTAGAGGAATTGAAGCGAATCCGCCAAAATCCGAGCTCACACAGCTTGGATATTCCAAAAGACCTCAAGCAAATACAAAAATTAACAGGATGCGTGGCAGCCTTAAGCCGCTTTATCTCCCGTTTAGGAGAAAAGGCGTTGCCCCTCTATCGCCTCCTTAGGCGCACCGAACACTTCGAGTGGACGGATGCTGCCACTGCCGGACTCGAAGAAATAAAGGCCATACTGGTAACAAATCCGGTCCTGGCTGCACCCACTCTGGGCAAACCAATGTTGTTATACATCGCAGCAACACATCAAGTTGTAAGCGCAGTCCTCGTCGTCGAACGAGCGACAGAAGGGCATAAATTCCCTCTTCAAAAACCAGTGTATTATGTATCCACTGTGTTAACCCCCTGCAAATCCCGTTACCCGCACTATCAGAAGATAGTATATGCAGTGTTCATGGCGTCTCGAAAGCTCCGACACTACTTTCAAGAGTGCTCGATAACAGTGGCCTCTGAAGTACCACTCAATGACATCATAAATAACCGCGACGCAACGGGCAGGATAGCAAAATGGGCCATTGAGCTCTTACCATTCGACATCACTTACAAACCTCGACGAGCTATAAAGTCACAAGTTTTGGCTGACTTCATCGCCGAATGGACTGAAGCCGAACTCCCTAAAGCGTACGGTGCATACTCCAATTGGACTATGCATTTGACGACTCCAAAATGTTGGCGGATGAAATTTGGCGTCGTCTTGGACGCCCCCACCGAGATCTGATCGATATGTACTTCAAATAATGTACACGGACTCCAACAATGCAGCGAATCGAGGCCTGTTACACGGTCTCCGGATGGCGGTCTCCATGGGCATTCAACGCCTAGAGGTGCGCGGGGACTCAAACCTTGCAATATCCCAAATAAGCAGAGACTTGACGCCAAGGATCCGAAAATGGCAGCATATCGCAACGCTGTCCTAAAATGTCACCGGTTTGAAGGACTCGAATTCCACCACATAGACCGAGATAATAACCAAGCGGCGACGTCCAGCGCGATCGGTGCGAAACGTGATCTTGTCCCTCCAAATATCTTTCTGGAGCGGCTCTTCAAGCCATCCGTACTATGGGAAGAGGAGCCCGTAGTGACAAACCGGAGAAACCGCACCAACCGTGATTCGGCAGATGACATAACACCCTCCGCCCACGTCATAATGGTGGTAATCGCGTGGGACAGAACCTTTCTAGCCTACTTACTTAGGCAGGAACTTCCGAAGACCAAAATGAGGCCCGCTGCATAGTCCGTGATCGAAGGCCAACAAGGTCCATGAGGGAGAACTTTATAAGAAAAGTACCACCGAGTCCTTGAAAGGTGTATCTCCGAAGAAGAAGGCGAAACCTCTGGCTGAAATTCATGCGGACTAGGCGGACACCATGCAGCAGCCGGGCCCTTGTAGGAAAGGCATTCCGTCTGATTTTATTGGCCGACGGCTCGGCAGACGATACGAGACTTGGTCCAGCGATCGTTGGTTGTCGCTCTTTGCTAATCGAGCCAGATACCACCCACCGCCTCAAAACCATACCCATTACCTGGCCGTCATGATGCAGGGGGCTTGACATGGTTGGACCCTTAAAGGGGGAACCCACAAGAAAAAGTACCTATTGGTCATGGTGGATAAGTTCACCAAATGGATAGAGGCCAAACCGGTCAAACGGCAGATCTGGACCAGTGATAGACTTTATATCGGGGTGGTACACGTTACGAGTCCCCCACACATCATCACCGACAACGGCACGAACTTCACAGCCGACGAGGTTAAGTTATGGTGCAAAAATATGGGCATCAAGCTCGACTATCGTCGATCTATCACCCTCAAACCAACGGTCAAGTGGAAAGAGCAAATGGTCTAATAATGGCGGCATTAAACCCGGACTAGTGAGGTCACTCACTAAATCCAACACACAATGGGTCGAGGAGCTCGACTCCGTACTCTGGGGGCTGCGGACAACGCCTAACCGTACTACCGGATTCACACCATTTTTATGGTATACGGCGCAGAGGCAGTCTTGCCCTATGACATTATTCATGACTCACCTCGAGTGCGCATGTATGAGGAACGAGGCCGAGCTTGATCGGCAGGACAGCTTGGACACATTGGAGGAAGAACGTGGCGTCGCGAAGGCTCGTTCCGCATTCTATCGGCAGCAGGTTCAAGATATCAAAGAAGAGAATACGGGCCAAGACTTACAACGTTGGTGAACTAGTTCTCGCTGCGGACAAGAAAAAGGACAAGCTCAAGCCCAGATGGGAGGGCCCCTTCATTATCGATCAAGTACTGACCGGCGGAGCATACCGTCTACGAAATGCGTCGGATAACCGACTCGAGCCGAACCCATGGAACGCAGCCCGCCTCCGACGATTCTATGCCTAGTGCCGGACTAAGAGTTCGTCCCCTTCCCCCGTCCAAACTTTTATACTTCGGCTGTCTTTTGTTTCTCTTTTTATCCTTTTCACTTAAAAGCCCTTCCGGGCCTATTTTTGCATTCTTTGCATACGCATGATGTGCCATCTGCACTCATTATTCCCGGGGGCTTCTTTTACAGAAGCTCAATCATACGGGTTTCATACCCAACACATGTGTCAAGCTTCCACATGTACCTTTTACTCGCCATTATATGCATCGATATGACTTAAGTTTTGGCCAAGCTGGGTTGCCTGGCTCCTGTGCTTACCCCTACGTTCCCGATTGTTCGGCTAGGAGGTAAAGGAGCACCTCTGCGATTATTCTTGCGGGTCAGCCGGATGTGTACCTCGGGTGAAGCCGAAGCAGCTAAGCGTTCTTAAGGGAATATTCGATCGGTGACTTAAACGATGACTTTTACCTATTTATCTATTTGCCCCGGATGTTTCTTCGCTTTCTTTGCAGTCCGGACATGCACTTTAGGGCATGCCTCCCAAATGAAAGGAACCCTTAACGGAACTATTCTCCCGGAAGATGTTTCTTACTAACCATGTAATATAACATAACTAGTTGGGCACTTGTGCGATAAAGCACTAATGACCCCTATGCCTCGGTCTCCATGCATACCACGGTTGTTTCTTAACCAAAAGGTATTCGGACACACTCGGACTCTAGGGTCCCGAGGTCGAGGCGAAAAAGGTCGGCAAAGACAAGCGATCTACAATCCGGCTAGAAGGCATTTCACATGTCACTTTAAAGGATAACATACATTGTCAAATTTATTGATTGTATTCCTCCTCAATCCCGTCTAACAGGCTGTCTAGTTCTGATCCGTTGGGAAAATTTAGCAGCCAACTCTACTTGGCTGTACACTAAACTCACATGGATCTCCTTCCCATCGGGCCCCACCGGTCCAACTTCGGCCATGTGGTTGGGGTCCACCTTCTTGTACCGCGTCTTCACCATGGCCCAAGCCTCCCTGGCACCTTGACGGCAAGCCCAAATCTTCCACAAACGGAAGCGCTGCCGCACTCCCTGCAGCTTCTCCGCAAGCTCCCCGAGGCCCTCGGGTAGGGTGAGGGCTGTCCATAAAGCCTGAACGACGCCGCTCATTGCCTGCCGAACTCGTTCGAGTAGTTGCAACAGTTCGGGAAGTTGATCACCCATTGATATGGGCATCTCCTCTGCAGGACGACCCGTGAGTATACCTACAAGACATATCATGTCAAAATACTTCCTCGCCGAACTCTTCTTTTCAAAAGAGTTCGCTCAAGCACTTACTATAAATGCCGCGACGAAGCCGCTGATTCTCCTTAACGGAGCCGGACAGCTCGGCCTGAGCGCCTTTCAACTCTTCTCCGAGCTTGGCGTTGGCATCCTGGAGCTTGTTCCTTTCCTCTGAACCCTATTCAACACACTCTCGCCTTTAGTCGGCGTAGCAATGCTTGCATGTCCGGATCTTGTCCGCGGTACACTGCAATGTCATTATTAGACTTCAAGCGCACGCCCGCACAACGCTTATATTTATCAATAAAAATGTGTTACCAGGAGGGTCTTTCCGTCTCCTCCTGCGGCAGACAGTGCGCCTCAAGTTGGGCCCTTGCAATCTTGCAGCTCGAGACAGTGGGCGTTCTTCTCGTTAAGTGCTGAAATTTCCAATGATCCTTGAATCGTTAGCATAACTACTTTAAGTCTCGGGGCTCTTGGTATATACAACCATTAAAATTCCTTACCCGTATGTCTTTCACATACTCCCGTGGCTCGTAAAACCATTTTGAGCAGCACGGAGATGCGCGTCCCTCGTTAAAGGCATCCAATGCCTCGGGAAAAGCACGCTTCTTGAAATATCGTTCGTGGCGCCTATGGTTCATGGCGCTCTCCACCTCAGACTTGGTGGCGGACCAGTCGGGTATCCTCCGTTGGAGAAGGATCCGCTCGTGTCTTGCGCTATGTCCCCTCCGTGCCGGGCGCTGGAGCCTGGCCGGTGTTGGTCGGATTGGCAATTCCTGTGCTTGCAGTCTGGCGAGCGCTTTTTCTCCTACAAAGATCATGAGCACTTAGACGTTTCCTCGGAACATTGCTCTAAAAATTCAAATACGACTATACCTTTGCGGCGACGTTTCCGTCCGCACTGCGCTCCTTTTCCGCCTGCTGGTTCGGACTGACCTCTGTTGGTCGGCCGCGCGCTCGCTTCTGCCAAAGGTGCTTCTGCAAAATACCATCATCCGCGAAGGTCGAAATGAACAGGAAGAGATACGGTGTCCGAACTCCGGTCGCGGTCACACGGGAAGCCGGACTTTGTCCGGGTAGTCTGCCAGAATGGCGACGAGCATTGTCTATGCTGAGCTAGTGATACACCCGTCGATCAGCTCCACCTCGATGTCCGGGTCCTCTTCGAGGCGGACCTGTGGATCCTTCTGGATCCTCGGGTTGCGAAGCAGGACTCACCATGTGCTCCACAGTCCGGCGTAGATCCTGCGCCAAAGACATAATGTAAGAAGCTTAAACTTCGAAAGCACGGGTAGAGCCCTTCGAGGTGTTCGCTTACCCATCCTCTAGGGTTGATCATGGAAAACCCAATCAAAGGGTTCGTGCGAAGGAAGTCCTCCTTCTCTCCCTTGTATAGGCCGGACAGGATCTTCACCAGATCCTCGGTCGAATCCGGCCCTTTGCGGCCGTGCCGGGTAGCATCGTCTTCCCCGTTGAAATCCCACATGGGGTGGCCTCAGACATCTGCTGGCTGTACCCTCGCTTGATGCATGTCGCCATGACTCCGATCATGGTCAAGCGGAATGAGCCATTAATATTATCCGGCCCATCAAGTAGTGGACGCTCTTGTCTTCCTCAATCGGGGCTTCAAGGGCGCCACCGAGCGTTTCTTCAAGGGAGCAGCACTAAACTCAGGAGGCCGATCCTAATCGGGTCCGCAAAGGGCGTCTCCTATATAAAACCACCCGAGGGCAGTCTTGGACGCCTTCTTGGGAGTGCCGAGATAGGTATCCGGTCCGGCGATCGCCATATTTGGCGCCGCCCACTTGATATATGGACCCACTGGTGAGAACGGGTGCGAGGCAAAATAGCCTCTTCCATAATGCAAAATGGGGCTCGATGCCCAAGAGTAGCTCATAAAGAGCTCGAGTCAAGGATATCACGTGAGACCCGGGCGTAAGGTGATGGAGCCGAGTCCGTAGAACTTGGAGGCCGTGAGGAGCGGATGTATTGAAATCCGAGTCCCCTTATCGGGTAAGGGACAAAACATACTCGCCCCCCTTATTGGGGCTTGGGTGTCCTCCGCCCGCCTCCACCTTGATAAGTAACCAGTCCGCCCCAGATCGGGACCATGAAGGCCGAGGAGAAATCCTCCGTTTGAAGCTTCACTAGCTCGTTGTGCAAAATAGAGCACCTCCTCCAATCCCCGGCGGTGGGCTGGGAGCGCGTGAAGAAGAGCCGTTGACAATCCATGGTGGAATGGATTTCTAGGTCGAGGCGCCTGATGGAGTATACTGGGAGGAAGACGGTGCGGTTTGGATCTGATTCTTGCCTCTTTATAGGCGGGCGACTCAAGCACAATCAAGGGTGAAATGCAAAAGACACCACTTTTCGCATTCGATGCGACGCGTGGAAGAGGGCCATTAGTTGGCGTAGAAGCCGAGGAACACAAGAAATCAAGATGAAGCCGGACACTGTTAAGCGGTACATGGAATTTGATGGGAGAACCCGCCTTGCAACGCCAAGACTATAAACCTTGGACTTATCGTCATTGAAGCACGGTTAAGAGCTCTTGAGGGAGTCCTAGACTAGGGGTGTCCGACAGCGGACTATCAATATCCGCGGACTCCAAGACTACGAAGATACAAGATTGAAGACTCCGGCTCGTGTCCGGATGGTACTTTCCTTGGCGTGGAAGGCAAGCTTGGCAATCTGGATATGTAGATCTCCTACCATTATGGCGACTCTGTGTAACCCTAGCCCTCTCGGTGTCTATATAAGCCGGAGGGCTTTAGTCCGTCAGGACAACATACATCTCAACAATCATACCATAGGCTAGCTTCTAGGGTTTAGCCTCCTTGATCTCGTGGTAGATCTACTCTTGTACTACCCATATCATCAATCAATATTAATCAAGCAGGACGTAGGGTTTTACCCCCATCGAGAGGGCCCGAACCTGGGTAAAACATTGTGTCCCTTGTCTCCTGTTACCATCCGCCTAGATGCACAGTTCGGGACCCCCTACCCGAGATCCGCCGGTTTTGACACCGACAGCCCCCAAAACTGTTTCTCCATCCCGCGGACCTCCACGAGATACGCTTCCATGTGCTCGTCCTTCGGCTCGTATACCTTGTTGGAGAAGTTGACGAGGAGTTGTGAATCGCCCTTGATGATGAGGCGCTTCACCCCCAAGGCGGTTGTAGCTTTCAAGCCCGCTATCAGGCCCTCGTACTCTGCTATGTTGTTGGAGACCTTCTCCCCATGTTGGAAGCAGAGTTGCACAGCATAGTAGAGCTTGTCCTGAGTGGGGGATATGAGCACTGCGCCAGCCCCTGCGCCCTGTCGCGAGAACGCTCCGTCTAAGTACATGACCCAGCCATCCGATGCTTCACTTCCCGGGGAAAGCGACCGGTCCTCACCCGCTTTGAGCCCTGGTGCCTCTGTCCTTTCAGCCATGAAATCTGCAAGCGCGGCTCCCTTGATGACTCTGGCCATGCTGAATTCCAGCTGAAACGCTTGTAGTTCGATGTTCCATTCAGCGAATCTTCCAGCTGAGTTGGGGCTCCTGAGTACCCTTTCCAAGGGGTATGCTGAGACGACCTCGATAGAATGGCCTTGAAAGTAGTGTCGTAGCTTGTGCGAGGCCACTAACAGTGCGAGGAGGAGTTTTTGGGGCATGGGGTACCGCGCTCTCGCGTCCCGTAGCACCATGCTGACGAAGTATACAGGGTGCTCGACGAGGTTGAGTGTGCTGGCGCAGTCCGCATCCTCCGGAGGTTGAGGCGCCTCCTGAGACGACGGAGCCCCCAGCGCTTGGTCGCCTGGAGAGGCCTCCTCCGCTCTGGGTGCGTTCCCCTGCTGAGGCTGATCCTTTTCTGCTCTAGCTGTGGTCTTCGCGAGGCTTTCTGGGCTTTGCTCTGCCTCTGCCGGGATGGCGGCTGCGGCCTTGGCCCGGCACTCCTCTCTAACTGCCACCAGGGCTGCACTGGTGGAGTAGGGGGTGGCTGTGAGGTAAAGCACCAGGGGCTCCCGAGGGCGCGGAGCTACCATCACTGGTGGGCTGGTAAGGTACTTCTTAAGATCTTGGAATGCCTTGTCAGCCTCTTCAGTCCACTCGAATAGGCCCTTCTTCTTCATCAGCTTGAAGAAGGGTAGTGCCCGCTCCCCCAGCTTGGATGAAGCATCCCAACGCGGTCACACGCCTGGTGAGCTTCTGCATTTCTCTGAGGGTCTTCAGCGGACTCATGTCTTCAACTGCTTTGACCTTCTCTGGGTTAGCCTCGATGCCCCTGTGGTATAGTAGGAAGCCCGAGAGCTTGCTCGAAGGGACCCCAAATACGCACTTCTCCGGATTGAGCCGCAAATCTACTTCACGGAGGCTCGCGAAGGTTTCTTCCAGGTCATGTATCAGGGTTTTCGCCTCCCGAGACTTCACCACAATGACATTGACGTAAGCTTCAACGTTTCTCCCGAGCTGCCGGCCCAGGGCGATGTGCATCAGGCGCTAAAAGGTTGCTCCCATGTTGCGCAGCCCAAAGCGACATCACGGTGTAGCGATACACTCCGCCGCGAAGTCGAAGGCCGTTTCTCCGTCTTCTACCGCCATCTTGATCTGGTGATAGCCCGAGAAGGCATCCAGGAAGCACAATAGGTCACACTCAGCGGTAGAGTCGGCGATCTGGTCGATGCGAGGGAGCGGGAATGGATCCTGTGGGCAGGTGTCGGTGTCAAAACCGGCAGATCTCGGGTAGGGGGTCCCGAACTGTGCGTCTAGGCAGATGGTAACAGGAGGCGAGGACACAATGTTTTTACAGGTTCGAGGCCCTCTCGATGGAGGTAATACCCTACGTCTGCTGCTTAATATTGATGATATGGGTAGTACAAGAGTAGATCTACCATGAGATCAAGGAGGCTAAACCCTAGAAGCTAGCCTATGGTATGATTGTTGAGATGTAATGTTGTCATACGGACTAAGGCCCTCCGGTTTATATAGACACCGGAGAGGCTAGGGATTCACAGAGTCGGTTACAATGGTAGGAGATCTACATATCCGTATACATAAGCTTGCCTTCCATGAGGAAAGTACCTTGGGACACGGGCGGAGTCTTCAATCTTCTATCTTCGTGAGTGCAGGAGTCCGGCGGATATTGATAGTCCGGCTGTCCGGACACCCCTAGTCGGGACTCCTCGGTAGCCCTGAACCAGTCTTCAATGACGATAAGTCGGCGTGCATAATATTCGGCATTGCAAGCGGGTTCCTCCTTGCATAATTAGGAGAAAATAATGAACACCGGGATAGTGTCCGCTCTGCAAAATAAATTCCACATTCCAACATAGAGAGAATAAAATACACTTGGCTCAATCTGGCGGCGTATTATGCGGCGTGACATCACCATGACCAAGCCCTCGTTTGAATCGTTTTATTACTATGCCTCGGCACGTTTAGTAAGCGGTTTCCTTGGCACGTCTGTCGGCGAGATCGTGTTCCCTTTTATTCAGGATCCTCATCAATGCGTGCGTGGGTAACCCAACCGTTCCGTCGCCGCGCCTCCTCTATCGAAGGGAATCTCAAGCGGTCACGGAGCGGCCCTTGGTATTTCTTCCCCCTTTATAAGAGGACCAAGGCCTGTCCTTGTTCTTCAATCTCGCATGAATCTTTCCTCGCCCCTAGTTCCAACGGCGAACTTTGGATTGGCGCCGGATCTTAAACAATGTCGGCTCCGACCTCCGGGGCGGTGGATGCCCTCCTCCGTCACGGAGGAGGACATAATGAAGTTCAGGAGGCCAAGTGCACTGCCTCACGAAGTCTCGCCTGAGTTACTGCCCAGGGG
>JAHHZJ010004142.1:0-42608 GCA_021437245.1 Aegilops speltoides | reverse complement strand
AATTGACTTAATTCCCGTGCATCATTACCCAACCGTGCACCATACCGTACCAATCCAGAGGAGACGAAGGAGATTATGCGTCAAGTACAGGAGCTGCTCGACAAAGGTTATATACGCGAATCCCTTAGTCCTTGTGCTGTTCCTATTATTCTAGTGCCGAAAAAGGACGGTACATCACGTATGTGTGTTGATTGTAGAGGCATCAATAATATTACTATTCGTTATCGTCACCCTATTCCTAGGCTAGATGATATGCTTGATGAATTGAGTGGCTCTACAATATTCTCCAAAGTTGATTTGCGTAGTGGATACCATCAAATTCGTATGAAATTGGGAGATGAATGGAAAACAGCATTTAAAACTAAGTTTGGATTATATGAGTGGTTAGTCTTTTGGGTTAACTAATGCACCTAGTACTTTCATGAGATTAATGAACGAAGTTTTACGTGCTTTCATTGGACGATTTGTGGTAGTCTATTTTGATGATATACTGATTTATAGCAAATCTTTGGAAGAACATTTGGAACATTTACGTGCTGTTTTTAATGCTCTACGTGATGCATGTTTGTTTGGTAACCTTGGGAAGTGCACCTTTTGCACCGACCGAGTATCTTTTCTTGGCTATGTTGTTACTCCACAAGGAATTGAAGTTGATAAAGCCAAGATTGAAGCTATTGAGAGTTGGCCGCAGCCCAAAACGGTCACAGAAGTGAGGAGTTTCCTTGGCCTCGCTGGTTTCTATAGGCGTTTTGTGAGAGATTTCAGCACCATTGCTGCACCTCTCAACGAGCTTACAAAGAAGGATGTGCCTTTTGTTTGGGGTACCGCACAGGAAGAAGCCTTCACGGTATTGAAAGCTAAGTTGACACATGCTCCTTTACTCCAACTTCCTGATTTTAGTAAGACTTTTGAGCTTGAATGTGATGCTAGTGGAATTGGATTAGGAGGTGTGTTATTACAAGATGGCAAACCTGTTGCATACTTTTCTGAAAAATTGAGTGGGCCTAGTCTGAATTACTCTACTGATGAGGACATCAATACCATTGTTACACCCACAGCCCCTGCTGCTACACATACTGGACCAATTACTAGAGCTCACAAGACGCCAACTAAATTACTGGTACTTTCGTTTCTTGGTAATGATTCTAATGTTCATGAGAATATGATGCTGCCTAAATTGGATACATTTGTTTTGCTTACAAATGAAGGGACTAGCTTGGAGAAGGATGAACATTGGAGCAAGAACAAGCATGGAGATGATGGCATGCATAAGGGGACAAGAATGGAGTTACAAGTGATGATTTCAGGACTTTGAAGCCACCATAATGAGTGCATGAAGCCTTGGACGAAATATACAAGATGCCACTTCATAAATTTCGTCCAGAGGCTATTCTAGGTGCTCGTCACCTTATTATTGGGCCAGGCCCATGTAATTTCGAAATACATTAGTATAGGCTATTTTAGAGTCCGTATGTGTGGGAAACAAGAGATAGGGTTAGTTTGGACCCTCCACCAAGGGCCACGAAATTCACCCCTCTTCCTCCATATATACAGCCCTTAGGGCACCGTTTAGACTTGGGTTTTGTTTAGATCAAAAGTTCGCCATAGCTGCAACTTCGTGCCGTTTGTGTTCAACGACTGACAAAGGCGCCACGTAACCCCACCTTGATCAATAAAGCTTTCATCTTATATTCGCAATATCCAGATTGCAATCTCAGTTTCTTGCTTGTTCTTCGTTTGCTCGCAGGAAATAGACCCTCGTGGTCGTTGATCGTGCTCGGCGTGGTCAATAACCTCTCGGAGTTGGTTTAGCGATTGCTAAGCGCGACGCCTCGCGCCGTCGTAGTCGGATCGTCAAAGTCGACTTCCACCAAAGCGAAATCCACCATCTCATCGAAGGCGGGACACCTCTGCCTCTATCAAGTGGTATCAGATTTCCGTGTTGCTCGGTGAGATTTTACAGCTTTTCGTAGTTTAGATCGAGTCATTCTTCATACCTATAGTCCACGAAAAAGCCAAAAAAATTAGGGTTAGTTCATCCCGTCCGAACCAATCTGAGCCTTTGCATAATCTTTTACAGATTTGCTTTGTTGAATTTGCGGTTGCATCGTCGTGTCAAGTTGCTGGTCTTAGCGTCTAGTCTTTTAGAGTTTGAGTTACTGTCACGAGGTTCTCACGTCGCCGCTGCCATATACCACCACCACATATCCACAGCCAATCCGAATCCATATACGCCACCAGATTCATCTCCGCCACCAGTCCGAGTTCCACCAGACTCATCTACGCCACCAGTCCGAGTTCCACCAGATTCATCTCCGCCACCAGTCCTAGTCCGAGTCCAGTAATTGTTGCATTGTTCTCGATTTCCAGATCACGCGATACTCCGAGTCGTGACGAGAAGGACTCCCCAACTTCCAAGCCATCCGCAGAAGAAAAATAGTTCCAGTTTAAAAAAAAAACTAAGTCCGGAAAATTCGGCTAGGCAGTTTTAGACCATTTGTAGACTTTTCCGAAAAAATTTGTTGCGAGCAAAAAAAAAAAAAAGGAAAAAAAGTGCAAAAAAAAAAAAAAAAAGAAAAAAAATTCAGAGTGTGCTCCTCCCTTGTTTACGTGCAGCGCCGTGTTTTTGTTAGTGTTCTAGGCTCGCGTCTCTAGCATGGTCTAGCCTAGGACCAAAGACAAGATCGTCGTTGAGCGTTTATTCAACTTTGCATCTCTGAATTGATTATTCTTGACATTTTTTGCTACCATATCATAAGCCTTCCCAGCTCCACATACATCTACGTCGTATGCTTGATTCTCCCAGTAATCGCTATAGCCAAGCTTTGAGAGTTTTGACTACAACGGTTGCCGATCACCACCGCTGCTGGGTAAGAACTGTAAGAATTTGAGATTTGCTTCACGGATTTGTGACTGTCCACCACACCACCACCACCACTTCCTAGTAGTCTGAGGATCATATTCTTGTGTGTTTCTATTGCTGCTAACCATGGCAGGAACACAGCCGATGAGACTGATTGGGAGAACGACAAACAAACAGCTACATGATAAGTTTCAGAAATGATGATTGGACAGGTGCAAGATGTGGTAAACAGATTTGACGAGGCCATGGAGAAGATAGATGGCATTGAGAAGACGTTTGAAACAAAGCTTGATAGCAAGTTTGATGAATTGCTCGCGCGTTTTCCACAACCACCGCCGGCTGCACCTATCGCACCTCTGCAGCGACAACAACTCGCCCCTTCCGAATCAAGATGGACGAGCTCAGCGTGTTCCTATTGAGCCAGACAAAATTCTGGTGCCGCTGCTCTGCTGTTGGTGCTTCTTTGGCTCCTGCTCTGCTGCTGCTGGTACCGAGGAGGATGATTATGTGGAAGATTACGAGGATGAGGTTGATCAACATCGAACTACGTGCAACCACCAGCACCACAACCACCGGTCGTCCACATGCAAATAATGGCAATGTTAGGGCTCCCCTCAGTGCGAGATCATGACCATCTCCCTAAACTGAAATTGAATATTCCACCATTTGAGGGTAGATATGTTCCTGATATATATCTTACTTGGGAGTTAGAAACTGAACAACGATTTACATGTTTACAATATCCCGAGGAGAGACGTGTTCCTCGCTGCTGTTTGTGCTTTCACTAGCTTTGCATGTGTTTGGTGGTCCGAACATTGTAGATTATATCCTGTTCCAGCTACTTGGGCTGCTTTGAAAACTGCTATGCGTACTCGTTGGGTTCCACCATATTATCAACGTGAATTACTTCAAAATTGCAGCGCTTAAGACAAGGAAAAATTCTGAGAAGAATATTATCGGAATTACAAACCGGCTTGATTAGATGTGGTATTGTTGAGGAGAATGAAGCTATGCTTGCACGCTTTCGGGTGGATTAAATAGAGATTCGACCATTCTAGACTATAAGGATTATAATAATATCACTCGTTTATTCCATCTTGCTTGTAAAGCTGAACGTGAAGTGCAGGATCGATGTGCATTGGCGCCGCACTAACTTTTCTCGCAGTCGACCTTCATCATGGACACCACGCATCATCTACTTCCACCGCACCATCACCTCCTTCAGTGCCACCTCCAACCGTGATACAAGAAAGCGGGCACAACCACCACTATCTCGCCAAGAGCACACCGCCGGCATGCACAGAGCTCTTCTTCTTCCATGGCGCCAACAGGGCACACAAGTGATATTATTTGTCGTCGTTGTAAGGGAAGAGGACATTTTATGAGAGAATGCAAATCTCAGCGTGTGATGATTGCTACTGAGGATGGTGGGTATGAGTCCGCTAGTGACTATGATGAGGAGACTTTGGCTCTTATTACACATGAGGAACACGGTGGAGATGATTCTGATCATGAGACACAATACATGGCTGCTAAAGATGCTGACAGGTATGAATGTTTAGTTGCTCAACGTGTTTTGAGTGTGCAGGTTACACAAGCTGAGCAAAATCAGAGGCATAATTTGTTCCATACAAAGGGAGTTGTGAAGGAACGTTCTATTCGCGTCATCATAGATGGAGGGAGCTGCAACAACTTGGCTAGCATGGAGATGGTGGAGAAGTTATCTCTCACCACAAGACCACATCCACATCCTTACTACATCCAATGGTTCAACAACAGCGGCAAGGTTAAGGTAACACGTCTGTTCGTGTGCATTTTAGTATCTCTACATATGCTGATTATGTTGATTGTGATGTGGTACCTATGCAAGCATGTTCCTTGTTACTTGGTAGACCATGGCAATTTGATAAAATTCAGTACACCATGGTAGAAACAATCAAGATATACTCTTGTTCATAAGGATAAAAATATTACTTTGCTTCCTATGACTCCTGAGTCCATTTTGAAAGATGATATTAATAGAGCTAATAAAGCAAAACAGAGAAGAATAAGAGTGAAAATCAGATTGTGGCAAAAGAATTTGAGCAACACATGAAGCCTAATAATAAACCATCTACTGTTGCTTCTGAAATTAAATTGAAAAGTGCATGTTTACTTGCCACCAAATCTGATATTGATGAGCTAGATTTTAGCAAATCTATTTGCTATGCTTTTGTGTGCAAAGAGGCATTATTTTCATTCGAGGACGGTTTTCCTTCCTGCCCCTCGCTGTCACTAACATTTTGCAGAGTTCGGACGCCTTTCCACAAGACGTGCCACCGGATTACCACCTATTCGAGGGATTGAGCATCAAATTGACTTAATTCCCGGTGCATCATTACCCAACCGTGCACCATACCGTACCAATCCAGAGGAGACGAAGGAGATTATCGTCAAGTACAGGAGCTGCTCGACAAAGGTTATATACGCGAATCCCTTAGTCCTTGTGCTGTTCCTATTATTCTAGTGCCGAAAAGGATGGTACGTCACGTATGTGTGTTGATTGTAGAGGCATCAATAATATTACTATTCGTTATCGCCACCCTATTCCTAGGCTAGATGATATGCTTGATGAATTGAGTGGCTCTACAATATTCTCCAAAGTTGATTTATGAGTGGATACCATCAAATTCGTATGAAATTGGGAGATGAATGGAAAACAGCATTTAAAACTAAGTTTGGATTATATGAGTGGTTAGTCATGCCTTTTGGGTTAACTAATGCACCTAGTACTTTCATGAGATTAATGAGCGAAGTTTTACGTGCTTTCATTGGACGATTTGTGGTAGTCTATTTTGATGATATACTGATTTATAGCAAATCTTTGGAAGAACATTTGGAACATTTACGTGCTGTTTTTAATGCTCTCGTGATGCACGTTTGTTTGGTAACCTTGGGAAGTGCACCTTTTGCACCGACCGAGTATCTTTTCTTGGCTATGTTGTTACTCCACAGGAATTGAAGTTGATAAAGCCAAGATTGAAGCTATTGAGAGTTGGCCGCAGCCCAAAACGGTCACACAAGTGAGGAGTTTCTTGGCCTCGCTGGTTTCTATAGGCGTTTTGTGAGAGATTTCAGCACCATTGCTGCACCTCTCAACGAGCTTACAAAGAAGGATGTGCCTTTTGTTTGGGGTACCGCACGGAAGAAGCCTTCACGGTGTTGAAAGATAAGTTGACGATGCTCCTTTACTCCAACTTCCTGATTTTAATAAGACTTTTGAGCTTGAATGTGATGCTAGTGGAATTGGATTAGGAGGTGTGTTATTACAAGATGGCAAACCTGTTGCATACTTTTCTCTAAAAATTGAATGGGCCTAGTCTGAATTATTCTACTTATGATAAAGAATTATATGCTCTTGTTCGGACTTTAGAAACATGGCAACATTATTTATGGCCCAAAGAATTTGTTATACATTCGATCATGAATCTTTGAAACATATTAAAAGTCAAGCTAAACTGAATCGTAGACATGCAAATGGGTTGAATTCATTGAGACTTTCCTTATGTCATTAAACACAAGAAGGGTAAAGAAAATGTTATTGCCGATGCATTGTCTCGTCGCTATACTATGCTTTCACAACTTGACTTCAAAATATTTGGTTTGGAGACCATCAAAGATCAATATGTGCATGATGCTGATTTTAAAGATGTATTGCAGAATTGTAAAGAAGGAAGAACATGGAACAAGTTTGTCGTTAATGATGGATTTGTGTTCGTGCTAACAAGCTATGCATTCCAGCTAGCTCCGTTCGTCTTTTGTTGTTGCAGGAGGCGATGGAGGAGGACTAATGGGACACTTTGGCGTGAAGAAGACGGAGGACGACTTGCTACACATTTCTTTTGGCCAAAGATGAGGCGGATGTTGAGCGTTTTATTGCTCATTGCACTACATGTCAAAAAGCTAAGTCACGACTCAATCCTCATGGTTTATATATGCCTTTGCTGTACCTAGTGTTCCTTGGGAGGATATATCTATGGACTTTGTTTTAGGTTTACCTAGAACAAAGAAGGGAGGATAGCATATTTGTTGTCGTGGATAGATTCTCGAAAATGGCACACTTTATACCATGTCATAAAAGTGATGATGTTTGTCAATGTTGCTGATTTGTTCTTTCGTGAAATTATTCGCTTGCATGGTGTGCCAAATACTATTGTTTCAGATCGTGATACTAAATTTCTTAGCCACTTTTGGAGATGTTTATGGGCTAAGTTGGGGACTAAACTGCTTTTAGTACTACTTGTCACCCCCAAACCGATGGACAAACTGAAGTAGTCAATAGAACATTGTCTACTATGCTTAGGGCTGTTCTAAAGAAAAATAAGAAAATGTGGGAGGAATGCTTGCCTCATATTGAATTTGCTTATAATCGCTCATTGCATTCTACTACTAAGATGTGCCCTTTTGAAGTTGTGTATGGTTTCCTACCTCGTGCACCTATTGATTTGTTGCCTCTTCCATCTTCGGAGAAGGTTAATTTTGATGCTAAAGAACGTGCTGAATTGATTTTAAAATGCATGAGTTAACTAAGGAAAACATTGAGCGTATGAATGCTAAATATAAACTTGCTGGAGATAAGGGTAGAAAACATGTTGTGTTTGCACCGAGATCTTGTTTGGTTACATTTGCGTAAGGATAGATTTCTGATTTGCGCAAATCAAAGCTAATGCCACGTGCTGCTGGTCCCTTTAAGGTGTTGGAGAAAGTAAATGATAATGCATATAAACTTGAGCTGCTGCAGAATTTGGGGTTAGTCCCACTTTTAACATTGCAGATTTGAAGCCATATTTGGGTGAGGAAGATGAACTTCAATCGACGGACGACTTCATTTCAAGAAGGGAGGATGATGAGGACATCAATACCATTGTTACACCCACAGCCCCTGCTGCTACACATCTTGGACCAATTACTAGAGCTCACAAGACGCCAACTAAATTACCAGTACTTTCGCTTTCTTGGTAATGATTCTAATGTTCATGAGAATATGATGCGCTTAAATTGGATACATTTGTTTTGCTTACAAATGAAGGGACTAGCTTGGAGAAGGATGAACATTGGAGCAAGAACAAGCATGGAGATGATGGCATGCGCAAGGGGGACAAGAATGGAGTTACAAGTGATGATTTCAGGACTTTGAAGCCACCATAATGAGTGCATGAAGCCTTGGACGAAATATACAAGATGCCACTTCATAAATTTCGTCCAGAGGCTATTCTAGGTGCTGCGTCACCTTATTATTGGGCCAGGCCCATGTAATTTCGAAATACATTAGTATAGGCTATTTTAGAGTCCGTATGTGTGGGAAACAAGAGATAGGGTTAGTTTGGACCCTCCACCAAGGGCCACGAAATTCACCCCTCTTCCTCCATATATACAGCCCTTAGGGCACCGTTTAGACTTGGGTTTTGTTTAGATCAAAAGTTCGCCATAGCTGCAACTTCGCAGCCGTTTGTGTTCAACGACTGCACAAAGGCGTCACGTAACCCCACCTTGATCAATAAAGCTTTCATCTTATATTCGCAATATCCAGATTGCAATCTCAGTTTCTTGCTTGTTCTTCGTTTGCTCGCAGAAATAGACCTCGTGGTCGTTGATCGTGCTCGGCGTGGTCAATAACCTCTCGGAGTTGGTTTAGCGATTGCTAAGGCGCGACGTCCTCGCACGCTCGTAGTCGGATCGTCAAAGTCGACTTCCACCAAAGCGAAATCCACCATCTCATCGAAAGACGGGACACCTCTGCCTCTATCATCTACTTATGATAAAGAATTATATGCTCTTGTTCGGACTTTAGAAACATGGCAACATTATTTATGGCCCAAAGAATTTGTTATCTGATCATGAATCTTTGAAACATATTAAAAGTCAAGCTAAACTGAATCGTAGACATGCTAAATGGGTTGAATTCATTGAGACTTTCCCTTATGTCATTAAACACAAGAAGGGTAAAGAAAATGTTATTGCTGATGCATTGTCTCGTCGCTATACTATGCTTTCACAACTTGACTTCAAAATATTTGGTTTGGAGACCATCAAAGATCAATATGTGCATGATGCTGATTTTAAAGATGTATTGCAGAATTGTAAAGAAGGAAGAACATGGAACAAGTTTGTCGTTAATGATGGATTTGTGTTCGTGCTAACAAGCTATGCATTCCAGCTAGCTCCGTTCGTCTTTTGTTGTTGCAGGAGGCGCATGGAGGAGGACTAATGGGACACTTTGGCGTGAAGAAGACGGAGGACGTACTTGCTACACATTTCTTTTGGCCAAAGATGAGACGGGATGTTGAGCGTTTTATTGCTCATTGCACTACATGTCAAAAAGCTAAGTCACGACTCAATCCTCATGGTTTATATATGCCTTTGCCTGCACCTAGTGTTCCTTGGGAGGATATATCTATGGACTTTGTTTTAGGTTTACCTAGAACAAAGAAGGGAGGATAGCATATTTGTTGTTGTGGATAGATTCTCAAAATGGCACACTTTATACCATGTCATAAAAGCGATGATGCTTTGTCAATGTTGTTGATTTGTTCTTTCGTGAAATTATTCGCTTGCATGGTGTGCCAAATACTATTGTTTCAGATCGTGATACTAAATTTCTTAGCCACTTTTGGAGATGTTTATGGGCTAAGTTGGGGACTAAACTGCTTTTTAGTACTACTTGTCACCCCAAACCGATGGACAAACTGAAGTAGTCAATAGAACATTGTCTACTATGCTTAGGGCTGTTCTAAAGAATAATAAGAAAATGTGGGAGGAATGCTAGCCTCATATTGAATTTGCTTATAATCGCTCATTGCATTCTACTACTAAGATGTGCCCTTTTGAAGTTGTGTATGGTTTCCTACCTCGTGCACCTATTGATTTGTTGCCTCTTCCATCTTCGGAGAAGGTTAATTTTGATGCTAAAGAACGTGCTGAATTGATTTTAAAAATGCATGAGTTAACTAAGGAAAACATTGAGCGTATGAATGCTAAATATAAACTTGCTGGAGATAAGGGTAGAAAACATGTTGTGTTTGCACCGAGATCTTGTTTGGTTACATTTGCGTAAGGATAGATTTCTGATTTGCAAAATCAAAGCTAATGCCACGTGCTGCTGGTCCCTTTAAGGTGTTGGAGAAAGTAAATGATAATGCATATAAACTAGAGCTGCTGCAGATTTTGGGGTTAGTCCCACTTTTAACATTGCAGATTTGAAGCCATATTTGGTGAGGAAGATGAACTTCCGTCGAGGACGACTTCATTTCAAGAAGGGAGGATGATGAGGACATCAATACCATTGTTACACCCACAGCCCCTGCTGCTATACATACCGGACCAATTACTAGAGCTCACAGACGCCAACTAAATTACCGTGTACTTTCGTTTCTTGGTAATGATTCTAATTTTCATGAGAATATGATGCTGCCTAAATTGGATACATTTGTTTTGCTTACAAATGAAGGGCCTAGCTTGGAGAAGGATGAACATTGGAGCAAGAACAAGCATGGAGATGATGGCATGCTAAGGGGGACAAGAATGGAGTTACAAGTGATGATTTCAGGACTTTGAAGCCACCATAATGAGTACATGAAGCCTTGGACGAAATATACAAGATGCCACTTCATAAATTTCGTCCAGAGGCTATTCTAGGTGCTCACGTCACCTTATTATTGGGCCAGGCCCATGTAATTTCGAAATACATTAGTATAGGCTATTTTAGAGTCCGTATGTGTGGGGAAACAAGAGATAGGGTTAGTTTGGACCCCTCCACCAAGGGCCACGAAATTTACCCCTCTTCCTCCATATATACAGCCCTTAGGGCACCGTTTAGACTTGGGTTTTGTTTAGATCAAAAGTTCGCCATAGCTGCAACTTCGCGTGCCGTTTGTGTTCAACGACTGCACAAAGGCGTCCACAGAACCCCACCTTGATCAATAAAGCTTTCATCTTATATTCGCAATATCCAGATTGCAATCTCAGTTTCTTGCTTGTTCTTCGTTTGCTCGCAGGAAACAGACCTTCGTGGTCAGGTTGATCGTGCTCCGGCGTGGTCAATAACCTCTCGGAGTTGGTTTAGCGATTGCTAAGGCGCGACGTCCTCGCACGTTCGTAGTCGGATCGTCAAAGTCGACTTCCACCAAAGCGAAATCCACCATCTCATCGAAAGACGGGACACCTTTGCCTCTATCACCAAGAAAAGATACTCGGTTGGTGCAAAAGGTGCACTTCCCAAGGTTACCAAACAAACGTGCATCACGTAGAGCATTAAAAACAGCACGTAAATGTTCCAAATGTTCTTCCAAAGATTTTCTATAAATCAGTATATCATCAAAATAGACTACCACAAATCGTCCAATGAAAGCACGTAAAACTTCGTTCATTAATCTCATGAAAGTACTAGGTGCATTAGTTAACCCAAAAGGCATGACTAACCACTCATATAATCCAAACTTAGTTTTAAATGCTGTTTTCCATTCATCTCCCAATTTCATACGAATTTGATGGTATCCACTACGCAAATCAACTTTGGAGAATATTGTAGAGCCACTCAATTCATCAAGCATATCATCTAGCCTAGGAATAGGGTGACGATAACGAATAGTAATATTATTAATGCCTCTACAATCAACACACATACGTGACGTACCATCCTTTTTCGCACTAGAATAATAGGAACAGCACAAGGACTAAGGGATTCACAGATATAACCTTTGTCGAGCAGCTCCTGTGACTTGACGATAATCTCCTTCGTCTCCTCTGGATTGGTACGGTATGGTGCACGGTTGGGTAATGATGCACCGAATTAAGTCAATTTGATGCTCAATCCTCGAATAGGTGGTAATCCGGTGGCACGCCTTGTGGAAAGACGTCGGCGAACTCCCCGCAAAATGTTAGTGACAGCAGGGGCAAAGAGGAAGGCACGCCCTCGAATGAAAATAATGCCTCTTTGCACACAAAAGCATAGCAAACAGATTTGCTAAAATCTAGCTCATCAATATCAGATTTAGTGGCAAGTAAACATGCACTTTTCAATTTAATTTCAGAAACAACACTAGATGGTTTACTATTAGGCTTCATATGTTGCTCAAATTCTTTTGCCACAATCTGATTTTCACTCTTATTTTTCTCCTGTTTTGCTTTATTAGCTCTATTAATATCATCTTTCAAAATGGACTCGGGAGTCATAGGAAGCAAAGTAATATTTTTATCCTTATGAACAAGAGTATACTGATTGTTTCTACCATGGTGTACAGAATTTTTATCAAATTGCCATGGTCGACCAAGTAATAAGGAACATGCTTGCATAGGTACCACATCACAATCAACATAATCAGCATATGTAGAGATACTAAAATGCACACGAACAAAGACGTGTTACCTTAACCTTGCCGCTATTGTTGAACCATTGGATGTAGTAAGGATGTGGATGTGGTCTTGTGGTGAGAGATAGCTTCTCCACCATCTCCATGCTAGCCAAGTTGTTGCAGCTCCCTCCATCTATGATGACGCTAATAGAACGCTCCTTCACAACTCCTTTGTATGGAACAAATTATGCCTCTGATTTTGCTCACTTTGTGTAACTCTGCACACTCAAAACACGTTGAGCAACTAAACATTCATACTGTCGGCATCTTCAAAGAGCCATGTATTGTGTCTCATGATCGAATCATCTCCACCGTGTTCCTCATGTGTAATAAGAGCCAAAGTCTCCTCATCATAGTCACTAGCGGACTCATACCCACCATCCTCGTGAGCAATCATCACACGCTGAGATTTGCATTCTCTCAAGAAATGTCCTCTTCCCTTACAACGACGACAAAAATATCACTTGTGTGCCCTGTTGACGCCATGGAAGAAGAAGAGCTGCAGCAGGCCCGGCCGGTGTGCTCTTGGCAGATAGTGGTGGTTGTGCCTGCTTTCTTGTATCATGGTTGGAGGTGGCACCAAGGAGGTGATGGTGCAAAGGAAGTAGATGATGCACGTGGTGTCCATGATGAAGGTCGACCTGCAGAAAAGTTAGTGCGCGCCAATGCCCGTCGATCCTGCACTTCACGTTCAGCTTTACAAGCAAGATGGAATAAACGAGTGATATTATTATAATCCTTATAGTCTAGAATGGTCTGAATCTCTCTATTTAATCCACCCGTAAAACGTGCAAGCATAGCTTCATTCTCCTCAACAATACCACATCTAATCAAGCCGGTTTGTAATTCCCGATAATATTCTTCTACAGAATTTTTTCCTTGTCTTAAGCGCTGCAATTTTGAAGTAATTCACGTTGATAATATGGTGGAACCCAACGAGCACGCATAGCAGTTTTCAAAGCAGCCCAAGTAGCTGGAACAGGATATAATCTACAATGTTCGCACCACGAACACATGCAAAGCTAGTGAAAGCACAAACAAAGCAGCAGAACACGCCTCTCCTCGGGATATTGTAAACATGTAAATCGTTGTTCAGTTTCTAACTCCCAAGTAAGATATATATCGGAACATATCTACCCTCAAATGGTGGAATATTCAATTTCAGTTTAGGGAGATGGTCATGATCTCGTACTGAGGGGAGCCCTAACATTGCCATTATTTGCATGTGGACGACACGGTGGTTGTGGTGCTGGTGGTTGCACGTAGTTCGATGTTGATCAACCTCATCCTCATAATCGCCCGCATACTCATCATCCTCCTCGGTACCAGCAGCAGCTGTAGCAGAGCCAAAGAAGCACCAACAGCAGTAGCAGCGCACCAGAATTTTGTCTGGCTCAATAGGAACACGCCGAGCTCGTCCATACCGATTCGGAAGGGGCATAGTTGTTGTCGTTGCAGAGGTGCGATAGGTGCAGCCGGCGGTGGTTGTGGAAAACGCACGAGCAATTCATCAAACTTGCTATCAAGCTTTGTTTCAAACGCCTTCTCAATGCCATCTATCTTCTCCATGGCCTCGTCAAATCTGTTTAGCACATCTTGCACCTGTCCACTCATCATTTGCTGAAATTTATCATGTAGCTGTTTGTTCGTCAGTTCTCCCGGTCGGTCTCATCGGCTTGTGATCCTGCCATGGTTAGCAACAATAGAAACACACAAGAATATGATCCTCAGACTACTAGGAAGTGGTGGTGGTGGTGTGGTGGACAGTCACAAATCCGTCAAGCAAATCTCAAATTCTTACCAGTTCTTACCCAAAGAAGAAAGGGTGATCGGCAACCGTTGTAGTCAAAACTCTCAAAGCTTGGCTATAGCGATTACGTGGAGAATCAAGCGCACGACGTAGATGTATGTGGAGCTGGGAAGGCTTATAATATGGTAGCAAAAAGGTCAAGAATAATCAATTCAGAGATGCAAAGTTGAATAAACGCTCAACGACGGTACTGTGCTGGTCCTAGGCTAGACCGTGCTAGAGACGCGAGCCTAGAACACTAACAAAATCACGGCGCTGCACGTAAACAAGGGAGGAGCACACTCTGAATTTTTTTTCTTTTTTTCCTTTTTTGCACTTTTTTTCCTCTTTTTTTTGCTCCGCAACAATTTTTTTCGGAAAAGTCTACAAATGGTCTAAAAACTGGAACTATTTTTCTTCTGCGGATGGCTTGGAAGTTGGGGAGTCCTCTGCTGTCACGACTCGGAGTATCGCGTGATCTGGCAATCGAGAACAATGCAACAATTACTGGACTCGGACTAGGACTGGTGGCGGAGATGAATCTGGTGGAACTCGGACTGGTGGCGGAGATATGTTGCAGGTGGACTCGGATGGGCGTGATGGCGGCGGATATGTGGTGGCGTATATGGATTCGGATTGGCGGTGAATATGTGGTGGTGGTATATGGCAGCGGCGACGTGACAACCTCGTGAATGAACTCAAACTCTAAAAGACTAGACGCTAAGACCAGCAAATTGACACGACGATGCAACCGCAAATTCAACAAAGCAAATATGAAAAAGATTATGCAAAGGCTCGATTGGTTGGACGGGATGAACTAACCCTAATTTTTTTGGCTTTTTCGTGGACTATAGGTATGAAGAATGCAGACTCGATCTAAACTACGAAAAACTGTAAAATCTCACCGAGCAACCCGGAAATCGATACCACTTGATAGAGGCGGGTGTCCCGATCTTTTGATGAGATGATAACTATCAATTTGGTGGAGACGACTTTGACGATCGACTACAAGCGTGCGATGTTGCGCCTTAGCAATCGCTAAACCAACTCCGAGAGGTTATTGACCACGCCGAGCACAATCAACGACCACGAAGGTCTATTCCTGCAAGCAATCGAAGAACAAGCAAGAATATGATAAAAGCAATCTGAATATTGCGAGTATGTATGAAGTATTGATAAAGGTGGGGATCCGTAAGCGGTCTTGGTCTGGTCGTTGGACACAAACGAAGTACACGAAGTTGCAATGGCTAACTTTTAACTAAACAAATCCCAAGTCTAAACGGTGCCCTAAGGGCTGTATATATGGAGGAAGAGGGGGTGAATTTCGTGGCCCTTGATGGAGGGGTCCGAAACTAACCCTATCTCTTGTTTCCCCACACATACGGACTCTAAAAATAGCCTATACTAATGTATTTCGAAATTACATGGGCCTGGCCCAATAATAAGGTGACGCAGCACCTAGAATAGCCTATGGACGAATATTATGAAGTGGCATCTTGTATATTTCGTCCAAGGCTTCATGCACTCCTTATGGTGGCTTCAAAGTCCTGAAATCATCACTTGTAACTCCGTTCTTGATCCCTTAGCATGCCATCAACTCCATGCGTGTTCTTGCTCCAATGTTCACCCTTCTCCAAGCTAGGCCCTTCATTTGTAAGCAAAACAAATGTATCCAATTTAGGCAGCATCATATTCTCATGAACATTAGAATCATTACCAAGAATCGAAAGTACCTGGTAATTTAATTGGCGTGCGCGAGCTCTAGTAATTGGTCCCGTATATGTAATAGTAGGGGTTGTGGATGTAACAATGGTATTGATGTCCTCATCACATGTGTGACAAGAGAATAAGCATCTACCTCGAGGTCATAGCAAGCATTGACAAATTGCTCAATGATAGGTCTATGGTAGGCATAGGAAGTGTTCACAACACCAAAAAAAATGAAGTGTCTAAACACATGGGTCAAGTGCAAGACAATCTGATGCGGAGCATCCTTCCATCATCCCCATGGACTCTACATCAACACATCCAACCCCACAAGGACCTATGACTCGAGCACGTGCAAGAGCTCTTGAAACCGAGGTGACATCACTCCTCTCACAATTCCCTTTCGATTCACATGAGACATGGTTACTACCTCAAACGGAAATGCTATGCATACTCAGGTACCAAGGAGTCAACCATGAAGAGGCTAGGAAGCAAGGAGAACCAGAAGCGGAAGACATGCAAGAAGACGGAGAGGAAAAAGCACCAGGGTGGCCGGACGATCCAGACGGCGGCCCGGACGACCCGGACAGAGCCCGGACGATCCGGACCCCGGTCCGGACGATCCGGCTAATTCAACCAAAACGCAACAAGCACCACCACTGGCCGGATCATCCGACCCGTCCGGATCATCCGGACACGCCCAGACATCCGGACCTCCACCGGACATCCGCCCTGCACGACCACTCACCGACCATCCGGCTCATCCGGCCTCCACCGGATCATCCGACCAGCCGGATAATCCGGACCCTCGTCCGGATCATCCGGCCAGCCATACACAGCAGCGTGTTGGCTGAGCCCATGTACCACTTCGCCCCCAACTCTATATATAGGACCCCATCTCCTCACTTTGAGACTTAGCATTGGATTAGCTCATATTTGTGTGAGAGCCTTTGCTCATCCACTCGGTAACTTGTCCTCGGAAATCAGGACCTCCTTCGGAGAAGATCCCCCTGCGGATTCAAGACCCCTATCTAGGGAAGAACATCAAGGCCTCCTCTTGGAGATGAACGGTTCCTTTGTATCCTTACCCTAGTTGACTATGTATCTTGTGGATCTCATGTGTGTATGTTGATCTAGCACCTGTGTGATCGATTCCTTGTTGGTTGAGTGATTCTCTCTCGTTTTCCCCGTGTTCCCCCTTGTGCTTCCGCGTGTTCTTCGTGCTTCCTCCGGAGGATCCCCTCCAAACGTGAAAGATCGACGCTATAGTGTTCCACCCTACATCATATGGTATCATGAGCCACGTTGATCACGTTTTTAGAGCCCCTACCTCGTGTTTTCTAGCTTGATTTTGTTGTTTTCGTCCTAAACCCGAAAATCCCCACAGAAATACCCCCAAATTTTTTTTCGTGATTTGTTGGTTTTGATGATGTTTTGTTGTTTTTGATCCGTGGATTCGGTGTGTAACTCGGGGATCTTGCTTTTCCCCACCTTCTCTGATGTAGGGTGGAACCCTAATTCGTCGATCTTTCACGTTTGGAGGGGATCCTACCGAGGGAACACGAAGAACGCGCGGAAGAACGAGAGGAAATCACGGGGAAGAACGAGAGAGACACTCAATCGACAAGAGATCAATCACACAAGGTCTAGATCATCGGCACGAGTGATACATCGTCCAAAATCAACAAAGGAAAGATACAAAGGTAGCCGTTCTTCTCCGGAGGAGGTCTTGAATCCACGAGGATCTTCCCATAGAGGGTCTTGAATCCGATGGATCTTCTCCTAGACGGAGGTCCTGATCTCCGTGGAGAAGTACCGTGGATGAGCAAAGGCTCTCACACACAAATATGAGCTAATCCAATGCTAAGTCTCAAAGGGAGGATATGGGGTCCTATATATAGAGTTTGGGGCGAAGGGTACATGGGCTCAGCCCAACAACAGCGCCACAGAAGCGCTGGCCGGATGATCCGGACGGGGTCCGGATGATCCGGCTGGTCCGGATGATCCGGTGGGGTCCGGATGATCCGGTGCTCGGCTGGGGGCGCAGGCCGGATGTCCGCAGACGGTCCGGACGTCCGGTGGTCCGGATGATCCGGACGGGTCCGGATCGTCCGGCCGGGAGGAGCTTCGTTGCCTTCGGTAGAGTTAGCGGATCGTCGACCGGGTCCGGATCATCCGGCTCTGTCCGGATCTTCCGGCCTCCGTCCGGATCGTCCGCCTCTCTGTCCTGCTTTGCTTTCTCCTCTCCGACTTCACAGATGTCTTCCGCTTCGATTCTCCTTGCTTCCCAGCCTCTTCATGGTCGACTCCTTGGTGCCCGAGTATGCATAGAGTTTCCTTTTGAGGTAGTAACCATGTCTCATGTGAATCGAAGGAGAGTTGTGAGAGGAGTGATGTCACCTCGGTTTCAAGAGCTCTTGCACGTGCTCGAGTCATCGGTCCTTGTGGTGTTGTAGGTGTTATAAAGTGTGCCATTTTCGAGAATCTATCCACGACAACAAATATGCTATCCCTCCCCTTCTTTGTTCGAGGTAAACCTAAAACAAAGTCCATAGATATATCCTCCCAAGGAACACTAGGCACAGGCAAAGGCATATATAAACCATGAGGATTGAGTCGTGACTTAGCTTTTTGACATGTAGTGCAGCGAGCAATAAAACGCTCAACATCCCGTCGCATCTTTGGCCAAAAGAAATGTGTAGCAAGTACGTCCTCCGTCTTCTTCACGCCAAAGTGTCCCATTAGTCCTCCTCCATGCGCCTCCTGCAACAACAAAAGACGAACGGAGCTAGCTGGAATGCATAGCTTGTTAGAACGAAACACAAATCCATCATTAACGATTTAACTTGTTCCATGTTCTACCTTCTTTACAATTCTGCAATACATCGCTAAATTCAGCATCATGCACATATTGATCTTTGATGGTCTCCAAACCAAATATTCTAAAGTCAAGTTGTGAAAGCATGGTATAACGACGAGACAATGCATCAGCAATAACATTTTCTTTACCCTTCTTGTGTTTAATGACATAAGGGAAAGTCTCAATGAATTCAACCCATTTAGCATGTCTACGATTCAGTTTAGCTTGACTTTTAATATGTTTCAAAGATTCATGATCAGAATGTATAACAAATTCTTTGGGCCATAAATAATGTTGCCATGTCTCTAAAGTCCTAACAAGAGCATATAATTCTTTATCATAAGTAGAATAGTTCAAACTAGGCCCACTCAATTTTTCGTAAAAGTATGCAACAGGTTTGCCATCTTGTAATAACACACCTCCTAATCCAATTCCACTAGCATCACATTCCAGCTCAAAAGTCTTATTAAAATCAGGAAGTTGGAGTAAAGGAGCATGTGTCAACTTAGCTTTCAATACCGTGAAGGCTTCTTCCCGTGCGGTACCCCAAACAAAAGGCACATCCTTCTTTGTAAGCTCGTTGAGAGGTGCAGCAATGGTGCTGAAATCTCTCACAAAACGCCTATAGAAACCAGCGAGGCCAAGGAAACTCCTCACTTGCGTGACTGCTTTGGGCTGCGCCAACTCTCAATAGCTTCAATCTTGGCTTTATCAACTTCAATTCCTGTGGAGTAACAACATAGCCAAGAAAAGATACTCGGTCGGTGCAAAAGGTGCACTTCCCAAGGTTACCAAACAAACGTGCATCACGAGAGCATTAAAAACAGCACGTAAATGTTCCAAATGTTCTTCCAAAGATTTGCTATAAATCAGTATATCATCAAAATAGACTACCACAAATCGTCCAATGAAAGCACGTAAACTTCGCTCATTAATCTCATGAAAGTACTAGGTGCATTAGTTAACCCAAAAGGCATGACTAACCACTCATATAATCCAAACTTAGTTTTAAATGCTGTTTTCCATTCATCTCCCAATTTCATACGAATTTGATGGTATCCACTACGCAAATCAACTTTGGAGAATATTGTAGAGCCACTCAATTCATCAAGCATATCATCTAGCCTAGGAATAGGGTGACGATAACGAATAGAAATATTATTAATGCCTCTACAATCAACACACATACGTGATGTACCATCCTTTTCGGCACTAGAATAATAGGAACAGCACAAGGACTAAGGGATTCGTATATAACCTTTGTCGAGCAGCTCCTGTGACTTGACGATAATCTCCTTCGTCTCCTCCGGATTGGTACGGTATGGTGCACGGTTGGGTAATGATGCACCGAATTAAGTCAATTTGATGCTCAATCCCTCGAATAGGTGGTAATCCGGTGGCACGCCTTGTGGAAAGACGCCGTGAACTCCCCGCAAAATGTTAGTGACAGCGGGGCAAAGAGGAAGGCACGTCCTCGAATGAAAATAATGCCTCTTTGCACACAAAAGCATAGCAAACAGATTTGCTAAAATCTAGCTCATCAATATCAGATTTAGTGGCAAGTAAACATGCACTTTTCAATTTAATTTCAGAAACAACACTAGATGGTTTACTATTAGGC
Organism: Aegilops speltoides; assembly: GCA_021437245.1. Taxonomy (NCBI): domain Eukaryota; kingdom Viridiplantae; phylum Streptophyta; class Magnoliopsida; order Poales; family Poaceae; genus Aegilops; species Aegilops speltoides. The sequence continues at coordinate 22,379 of JAHHZJ010004142.1, read as the reverse complement.
TTCATATGTTGCTCAAATTCTTTTGCCACAATCTGATTTTCACTCTTATTTTTCTCCTGTTTTGCTTTATTAGCTCTATTAATATCATCTTTCAAAATGGACTCAGGAGTCATAGGAAGCAAAGTAATATTTTATCCTTATGAACAAGAGTATACTTGATTGTTTCTACCATGGTGTACAGAATTTTTATCAAATTGCCATGGTCGACCAAGTAATAAGGAACATGCTTGCATAGGTACCACATCACAATCAACATAATCAGCATATGTAGAGATACTAAAATGCACACGAACAGTACGTGTTACCTTAACCTTGCCGCTATTGTTGAACCATTGGATGTAGTAAGGATGTGGATGTGGTCTTGTGGTGAGAGATAGCTTCTCCACCATCTCCATGCTAGCCAAGTTGTTGCAGCTCCCTCCATCTATGATGACGCGAATAGAACGTTCCTTCACAACTCCCTTTGTATGGAACAAATTATGCCTCTCATTTTGCTCAGCTTGTGTAACCTGCACACTCAAAACACGTTGAGCAACTAAACATTCATACCATCAAGATCTTCACAGCCATGTATTGTGTCTCATGATCGAATCATCTCCATCGTGTTCCTCATGTGTAATAAGAGCCAAAGTCTCCTCATCATAGTCACTAGCGGACTCATACCCACCATCCTCGTGAGCAATCATCACACGCTGAGATTTGCATTCTCTCAAGAAAATGTCCTCTTCCCTTACAACGACGACAAAAATATCACTTGTGTGCCCTGCTGACGCCATGGAAGAAGAAGAGCTCTGCAGGCCCGCCGGTGTGCTCTTGGCGATAGTGGTGGTTGTGCCTGCTTTCTTGTATCACGGTTGGAGGTGGCACCAAGGAGGTGATGGTGCAAAGGAAGTAGATGATGCACGTGGTGTCCATGATGAAGGTCGACCTGCGAGAAAAGTTAGTGCGGCGCCAATGCTGATCGATCCTGCACTTCACGCTCAGCTTTACAAGCAAGATGGAATAAACGAGTGATATTATTATAATCCTTATAGTCTAGAATGGTCTGAATCTCTATTTAATCCACCCGAAAACGTGCAAGCATAGCTTCATTCTCCTCAACAATACCACATCTAATCAAGCCAGTTTGTAATTCCCGATAATATTCTTCTACAGAATTTTTCCTTGTCTTAAGCGCTGCAATTTTTGAAGTAATTCACGTTGATAATATGGTGGAACCCAACGAGTACGCATAGCAGTTTTCAAAGCAGCCCAAGTAGCTGGAACAGGATATAATCTACAATGTTCGCACCACCAAACACATGCAAAGCTAGTGAAAGCACAAACAAAGCAGCAGAACACGCCTCTCCTCGTGATATTGTAAACATGTAAATCGTTGTTCAGTTTCTAACTCCCAAGTAAGATATATATCAGAACATATCTACCCTCAAATGGTGGAATATTCAATTTCAGTTTAGGAGATGGTCATGATCTCGTACTGAGGGGAGCCCTAACATTGCCATTATTTGCATGTGGACGACCTGGTGGTTGTGGTGCTGGTGGTTGCACGTAGTTCGATGTTGATCAACCTCATCCTCATAATCGCCCGCATACTCATCATCCTCCTCGGTACCAGCAGCAGCTGTAGCAGATGCCAAAGAAGCACCAATAGCAGTAGCAGCAGCACCAGAATTTTGTCCTGGCTCAATAGGAACACGCTGAGCTCGTCCATACTGATTCGGAAGGGCGTAGTTGTTGTCGTTCTTGAGGTGCGATAGGTGCAGCCGGCGGTGGTTGTGGAAAACGCATGAGCAATTCATCAAACTTGCTATCAAGCTTTGTTTCAAACGCCTTCTCAATGCCATCTATCTTCTCCATGGCCTCGTCAAATCTGTTTAGCACATCTTGCACCTGTCCACTCATCATTTGCTGAAATTTATCATGTAGCTGTTTGTTCGTCAGTTCTCCCTTTACATGCTTGTTCCCATGATGTACTTGATTGTGCTCAATTTATATGTCCAAATGTCACACAACTTCTTTGTCAAACCATATGCTATGCTTGATGACAACACTTGTTGGGTGAATCACCCTTGAATGCTTGGTTTTGCTCCGACAACCATATTTGTTTTTCCAAGTGCTTGTTATCTTTGCTACTTTTGAAGGAATTACAAGACGGGTGCGACATTGAGAGTGCCCATTTGGAACTTCAAGATGACAAGAACTTGGTGATCGACCACTTCTACACGGCAACGCCCATCTCTTTCCCATGGTGATTTGGTTTTCGATCCGAGGTCGGATCTTTCCCAAGGGGGAGGATGATGGAGGAGCATCATCACCATGTCAAGAGTCCGCTTGGCAAGTGACACGTGCACTCTACTTCTCACATAAAGGTGAATCTTCTCCTTACACGTGTTCACTTGACCCTTTGAGGATGGTATACTACTTGACACTCCACTGTGCATGCATAGGTATTGTCGGAGCTTCACGCACGATGAGGAGGAGGCAAGCGCCAAGGAACGCCACACCGTCCATGAGGGAAGCATGGAAGCTAAGACGAAGAAGAAGGACCTCCCCAGTCCTGAAGGGGGTTATCACTAAAGCAAAAAGCGGTACTAGCCTGCTGCATTATCACTTCAAAGCAAGCGGTATTATCATTGCGGTACTCACCGCCCATGAGTCCGGGTACTACCTGCCCGGCAGCAGCCATGGCCTTGGCCTTGTATCCCTCCCACTCCCTTCGTGGCTTAGACTATAAATAGACCACCTCCACCTCCTTTCTAGGGTTAGCAAATATGATAGCTCATTCTTAGGTGAGCTTTGCTCCTACCTATCTCTTGAGAGAGAGACCACTACTCCATTGGAGGCCAAGACTCCATCTAGGAGAAGATCCCATGGATATCATCAAGACCCCTTGTGGAAGATCCATCTAGGATACAAGACTCCCTTGTGGGAAGATCCATCTAGGATATCATCAAGACCTCCTCTTGGAGATGAACCTTACCTTGTATCTTTCCCTTTGTTGTTCATGTACCTTATGACCTTGTGTGTTTGATTGTCTAGTGGATGTGTGATTTGGACTTGTTCTGAGTGTTTCCCTGTGGATTTCTCCGTTTTCCCGTGTTCATCGTGTTCTCCGAGGATCCCTCCAAACGTGAAAGATCGATTTAATTAGGGTTCCACCTCACATCATATGTGAAATTTGGCAAGTTTGCCTAGGGCTTCCACCGCAACATCCGCATAACCACCACCGACTTCCGCAACCTAACCCATTTTGTTCCTTATAGCATTAGTGGTTGTTTGAGTTGTGATTTGAGTCTCCTAAGGTGTTTAGGCTACTTAGGACGGTTTTCTTCATCAACCACCACCACCGCCACCACTTCCACATAACCTTGCCCACCATACACTTCCGACAACCCAACTTAACCCAATTGTTGTTTGAGCTTTTTTCGTTGGCTTGTGTTTTCCTGTGTTTTGGCTACTTAGGGACCGTGTGCTTCCAACTTTACACCGTATAACCCATCATCCCACTTCCGCATTGCCTAGTGCAACACCACCATCGCCGCTACCACCATTTGACATTTGTCATTTGAGATTTTGAGTTTGGTTTTTCCGCTTCCTAAGGTGTTTCGCCACTTAGGACTAGTCTCCATCATCTTGGTATCTACACCAAGAACACCGCCACTCATCATCGCAGCGACGGTAACCTCGATTTATTAATTTTATTCCTTGCAATTGCATTGTTAACCCAGCCCATTTTTATGCTATTTGCCTATCGAGACTAGCCATTTGAGTATTGCCGCAACGTGACTTGTGCACATTAGTGGTCTACACCATCCATTGCATACATGCCATATCATCTTGGTATCATATCATCCATTGTGCCTCAAGTTTGTTCCTCGTGATATACACAATTGCTATCTTGGATTGTGCATTGTGCAAAAGTGGCCATAGAAAAAGAGAAAAGCTTTTCCAACTCTATATATAGGACCCCATCTCCTCACTTTGAGACTTAGCATTGGATTAGCTCATATTTGTGTGAGAGCCTTTGCTCATCCACTCGGTTACTTGTCCTCGGAGATCAGGACCTCCTTCGGAGAAGATCCCCCTGCGGATTCAAGACCCCTATCTAGGGAAGAACATCAAGGCCTCCTCTTGGAGATGAACGGTTCCTTTGTATCCTTACCCTAGTTGACTATGTATCTTGTGGATCTCATGTGTGTATGTTGATCTAGCACCTGTGTGATCGATTCCTTGTTGGTTGAGTGATTCTCTCTCGTTTTCCCCGTGTTCCCCCTTGTGCTTCCGCGTGTACTTCGTGTTTCCTCCGGAGGATCCCCTCCAAACGTGAAAGATCGACGCTATAGTGTTCCACCCTACATCATATGGTATCATGAGCCACGTTGATCACGTTTTTAGAGCCCCTACCTCGTGTTTTCTAGCTTGATTTTGTTGTTTTCGTCCTAAACCCGAAAATCCCCACAGAAATACCCCCCAAATTTTTTTCGTGATTTGTTGGTTTTGATGATGTTTTGTTGTTTTTGATCCGTGGATTCGGTGTGTAACTCGGGGATCTTGCTTTTCCCCACCTTCTCTGATGTAGGGTGGAACCCTAATTCGTCGATCTTTCACGTTTGGAGGGGATCCTACCGAGGGAACACGAAGAACGCGCGGAAGAACGAGAGGAAATCACGGGGAAGAACGAGAGAGACACTCAATCGACAAGAGATCAATCACACAAGGTCTAGATCATCGAAGCACGAGTGATACATGGTCCAAAATCAACAAAGGAAAGATACAAAGGTAGCCGTTCTTCTCCGGAGGAGGTCTTGAATCCACGAGGATCTTCCGTAGAGGGTCTTGAATCCGATGGATCTTCTCCTAGACGGAGGTCCCGATCTCCGTGGAGAAGTACCGTGGATGAGCAAAGGCTCTCACACACAAATATGAGCTAATCCAATGCTAAGTCTCAAAGGGAGGATATGGGGTCCTATATATAGAGTTTGGGGCGAAGGGGTACATGGGCTCAGCCTAACAGCGCCATAGAAGCGCTGGTCGGATGATCCGGACGGGGTCCGGATGATCCGGCTGGTCCGGATGATCCGGTGGGGTCCGGATGATCCGGTGCTCGGCTGGGGGGCGCAGGGCGGATGTCCGGCAGACGGTCCGGACGTCTGGTGGTCCGGATGATCCGGACGGGTCCGGATCGTCCGGCCGGGAGGAGCTTCTGTTGCCTTCGTAGAGTTAGCGGATCGTCCGGACCGGGTCCGGATCATCCGGCTCTGTCCGGATCGTCCGGCCTCCGTCCGATCGTCCGCCTCTCTGTCCTGTTTGCTTTCTCCTCTCCGACTTCGCAGATGTCTTCCGCTTCTGATTCTCCTTGCTTCCCAGCCTCTTCATGGTCGACTCCTTGGTGCCTGAGTATGCATAGAGTTTCCTTTTGAGGTAGTAACCATGTCTCATGTGAATCGAAGGAGAGTTGTGAGAGGAGTGATGTCACCTCGGTTTCAAGAGCTCTTGCACGTGCTCGAGTCATCGGTCCTTGTGGTGTTGTAGGTGTTGATGTAGAGTCCATGGGGATGATGGAAGGATGCTCCGCATCATTCTCCCCCTGGAAATCCATCCAAAATCCCCGAAATCGTCAAATTTCTCCCCGTTTTCGTGTTCTTCCCGAGCTGTTCCCGAGCGAGTTTGACTTGCCCGGATCATCCGGACCGTGACCCGGATCATCCGGACGTGCCCGGATCATCCGGCTCCTGGCCCGGATCATCCGGCTTCCGCTGACGACGCTCCAGTTCTGCAGTCCCCTTCCACCACCACCACCACCTACACCTACATACCACCTCCTCACCCCATCCACCACCACTTCCACTTGCCAAACCCCAGCAACACAACCTCCGTACCACCATTCGAATTCGAGTTCGAGAATTTGAGTTGAGATTTCCGTGTCCTATTGTGTTTCGGCTATTTAGGTGCGGTGAGACTACGACAACAAACGCTCATCTTCGTCGACAACTCATATTCGCTACGGACGGTAACTTCGACGACATCTTTGTCATACCTTACAATTGCATTGATAACCATCATAGACCATCTTTTGCGTTGCTTACCCATCGAGACTAGCCATTGAGTATTGCCGGCAACGTGACTTGTGCACATTAGTTGCATACACCATATCATACATACAATCGTAGTGCATATCTCGGAATCAACTTGTGTGTCACAAAGTTGTCATCGCATACACAATTGCTATCTTGGTTCGTCAAGTTTGCATAAGAAAAGAGCTCAAAAGAGAAAGAGCCACTCAAGCTTTTAAGCAAAGAGGAAAGATAAGCAAAGAGCTTATAAGCAACAAGCATAGCATCATACAACATTAAGATTGTCATATAAGATCATCTTGGATCATTGCACCGATACACCATACACATAGCATACTTGGGATAGAGATCGTTGCATTTTTGCCTAGTAGGTTGTGCACAAGCTCCGTATCCGCCTATTGTGCAATCGTGCTAGCGTCTCTCTAGTATTGTGCAACAAGAGCATTTTCGTGGATTCCACATTTTGGCTCACTTTTGGTTTGCACAATCCCATTTATCTATTTGCGTGTGTGTATCCATGTACCACTACTTGCTTGGTCTACTTGTTGCATATGCGAATTTGCGAATCTTCTTCAACATTTTTGAGTCAAGCTAACGATTGCAATCAATTTTGTGCCACCATCCTAACCAAGCTCCACAAAAAGCTTTTACTTGTGTAGGTGTGAGAATCGACAAGGATCGGTACCAATAGTGCTATTTCATTGTCCGCATTTGAGTGAACTTGATTCATCTTCAACTTCGGTCAAAGGTACATTGGTATTCGTTCTTCTCCTTCTACCACTCACAATTTGCTTGAAATGATGGATAGGTGATGCGGAGCATCCCACGTTCATCCCCATGTACACTCCGACTACTCTCCAAGCCCCAAGGATACATAAGATGAGACCTCGACTATGCGCCATCGGACACAAGGTGAATTCACTCCTCTTCGAACCGTCACTTTCCGCATATGAGACATGGCTACTACCTCATGCGTGGACCTTGTATACACTCAGGTACAACCAGGATGGCCAAGGAGAATCCAAGGACCAAGGCCAAGCATGGAAGAGAACACGGAAGAAAGGAGAAGAAGAAGATGGAGCGGCTGTTGAAGACAGGCCGGACGTCCGGGCCGCCGTCCGGATCATCCGGGCCCAGCCGGATCATCCGGACCCTCCCCCGGATCATCCGGGTAAATGCACCGAAGACAACCGAAGCACCCTCGACGAAGCCGGATCATCCGGACGGTCGCCCGGATCATCCGGACCCCCGACACCCGGATCATCCGGGCCACCATCCGGATCATCCGGACCCCGCCTGTGTGCGCGACTTGGGCCGAGGCCCGTGTACCCCTTCGCCCCTCACTTACCCCTTCGTGGCTTAGCACTATAAATAGACCTCCTCCTCCCCACTTTGAGGGTTAGCATTGGATTAGCTCATATTTGTGTGAGAGCCTTTGCTCATCCACTCGGTTACTTCTCCTCGGAGATCAGGACCTCCGTCTAGGAGAAGATCCCTCAGCGGATTCAAGACCCCTATCTAGGGAAGATCCCCCTCGTGGATTCAAGGCCCCTATCTAGGGAAGAACATCAAGGCCTCCTCTTGGAGATGAACGGTTCCTTTGTATCCTTACCCTAGTTGACTATGTATCTTGTGGATCTCATGTGTGTATGTTGATCTAGCACTTGTGTGATCGATTCCTTGTTGGTTGAGTGATTTCCTCTCGTTTTCCCCGTGATTTCCCTCGTGCTTCCGCGTGTTCTACGTGTTCCCTCCGTAGGATCCACTCCAAACGTGAAAGATCGATGAATTAGGGTTCCACCCTACATCATATGGTATCATGAGCCACGTTGATCACGTTTTTGGAGCCCCTCCCACCGTTTTCTAGCCTTCTTTTGCTTGATTTCGTCCTAAATCCGAAAATCCCCACCAAAAATAGCCCCCAAATTTTTTTGTGATTTGTTAGTTTTGATGATGTTTTGTTGATTTTGATCCATGGATTTGCTTGGTTTCAAGTGGATCTAGCATCTCCCCAAGTTTCCCCACCTTCCATCCACGAAATCTCGTCAATTTTGACCCCAAAATCCCCAAATTCCGCCCAAAAATTCGTCTCCACGAGCAAATCCCGAGCGGATTGACTTGCCCGGATCATCCGGACCTTCTCCCGGATCATCCGGACCAAGCCCGGATCAGCTGGACTTCCCCCCGGACGTCCGGATAAATCGCGCACCCAGAAAACAGAACCGGCGCTGACGAACCCGGATCATCCGGATTTCCTCCCGGATCATCCGGACCGAGCCCGGATCATCCGGACCTCCTCCCGGATCATCCGGTTTACCCTGAAACTGACTTCGGCTGATTTTTGTTTTGTCCATAACTAATTCATCCGAACTCCGATTTTGACGTTCTTTAGCTCGTTTTGAAGCTATTGACATCCCCTATCCCACAAAAATACCACCAACACCATTTGACACCATCAACTTTTCGGAATTTTGGCATCTTTGCCTAGGCCCTCCACCATATCATCCGCATTACCTCCCCGACTTCCATAACCTAACCCATTTTGTTCCCCATAGCATTTGAGGTTGTTTGAGTAGTGACTTGAGTCTCCTAAGGTGTTTGGCTACTTAGGACGGTTGCTTCTTCATCAACCACCACCACCACCACTTCCACATAACCTTCCCACCATACACTTCCGACAACCCAACTTAACCAAATTGTTGTTTGATCTTGTTTGAGTTGTGTCTTGTGTCTCCTAAGGTGTTTCGGCTACTTAGGGACGGCAACTTCAACTCCGACACGTGTATATCCATCATTCCACTTCCGCATTTGCCTAGTGCAAAACTACCACCGCTTTCCGCTACCACCATTTGACATTTGTCATTTGAGATTTCGAGTTTGCGGTTTTTCCGTTTCCTAAGGTGTTTCGGCTACTTAGGGACGAGTCTCCATCATCTTGGTATCTACACCAAGAACACCGCCACTCGTCATCGCAAAGGACGGTAACCTCGACGACACCTTTGTATATACCCTTGCAATTGCATTGTTAACCCCTAGCCCATTTTGCGTCACTTACCTATCGAGATAGCCATTTGAGTATTGCCGGCAACGTTACTTGTGCACATTAGTGGTCTACACCATCCATTGCATACATACCATATCATATTGGTATCATATCATCCATTGTGCCTCAAGTTTGTTTCCGCATATACACAATTGCTATCTTGGTTTGTGCATTGTACAAAAGTGGCCATAGAGAAAAAAAAGAGAAAAAGCTTTTAAGCAAAAAGAGAGCAAAGAGCTCGTGAGCAAGTGCCGTAGCATCATACCCCCATTGCAAATAAGAGCCATATCAAAATCTACATCATATGATATCATGCTTGAGAGAAACACCGGGAACCATACATACATAGCATACTTGGGATAGAAGTTTATCCATTTTGCATCTTATAGATTGTGCACAAGTGTCGTATCCGCCTATTGAGCAATCGTGCTAGCGTCTCCCTTGAGTTGTGCAACACGAGCGTTTTGGTGGATTCCACATTTTCAGCTCATTCCTTGGTTGCACGACCCCATTTATCTATCCGTGTGTGTGTTTCCATGTACCTTTCATTGCTATTGGTCTACTTGTTTCGCTTGCGAATTTGTGAATCTCTTTCAACATTATTGACTCTTGCTAACATTTTGCATTAAATTTTTGTGCCACTATCCTCACCGAGCTCAACTATAAGCTTTACTTGTGTAGGTGTGAGAACCGACAAGGATTGGTACCAATAGTGCTATTTCATTGTCCACATTTGAGTGAACTTGATTCATCTTCAACTTTGGTCAAAGGTACAATGGTATACGTTCTTCTCTTTCTCCCACTCATATTTGCTCGAGTCTTGTGATGGATAGGCAAGGCATTCCCTCTCCGGTCTACGACAAAAACGACGGCGTGAACAACTACATCTCCAAAGCGTCTATCTTCGATCTACAACGACAAATACAAGGCGCACAATCAAGATTGCGAGAGCGATCGAGAACATCTCCATCGACATTCGTCACTCGAAGCAAGGAAAAGGGACTACATCGACAAGAAGCTTGCCGCACAAAAGGAGGATCAAGATGCGAGGATGGAAGAGATTCGGCCTTGATCAAGTCTTCTTCCACTTCATCATCCTCAAGACGACGACGGTCAAGCCACAAGTCTTCGGAGCGCTTGAACGCGATGCAAGTGCAAATCGTCCTCGTCCACATCTACATGGCGATCACCATCACGTTCATGATCATCACCGCCATGAAGGGCAAGTCACCTCAAGCATCATGTGCACGATTTACGACGAACGACATCTACTACGAGCTCAAGCACGACAACGACATCATCATCATGAAGATGCTCCACAAGCGCAAATGCACAAGTCCCAACAAGACCTACTTCACGCCAAGTCCAAGCTTCAACAGCACAAAAGAAGACCGCGAGACGACCACCACCAAGACGGCGCTACGGCTACACCAACCACTTTGGCATCTTCGCCAAGTGCTATCAAGGCATCTTCGCCTTTGGACGTACGGCATCTTCGCCTACTTCCCACGAGTACGCCTACATCGACTTCATCAAGTACAAGGCGACCACCTACGAGAGAGGGTGAAACTTCCATCTTCGGAAGCCCCTCAAGGAAGATGGCCGAGCATGGGACACTCCCTTCGGTCATGGAGACGAGCTATGAGGTGCCACATCATATGGGCCTCCAACAACAAGAGGGTGACAAGAGGGTTGAGCATGGGACTATCCCTTCAACCAAGGCGACGATAGGAGTTGAGCATGGAGACATTTGCACCAACATCCCTCCGACACCCACATATGTCGAGATGCCCCAAGTGCCATGTGAGGAGAGCCACCACCCCATGAGTGACATGAGTGACTCCACCATACGTGACATTGAGAGCATCTCCTATGAGAGGATGAGTGTGACCACCACTAGCCCCACACATGAGAGCATGCCACACATCCTATGTGAGGTTGAGCACCATTTGAGTGACTCCAACAAACATATGAGTGAGAGCATCCTTGAGGGACTGATTGAGCCACAACACTTAGAGAGTGAGGTAGTTGACACGGCACGTGAGGCCACTATGATTTCTAACGACTTAACCTCTACTCCTAGTGTGTTTTCTTCTTTGGTGCTAGGTCTCCTACATGACGACACGCCTACCATTGATGAGTCCATACCTCCTATGGAGATGACGATGGCCATGATGGACGATGATGCACCCCCCACATGGTTCCATCAAGATGAAGATGACAACGAGACGAGCTTCAACACCTCACCTACAACACATGAGCGACGCTCCAAAGGTAAACATAAGTGATGGTGCTTCTCTTGTCCCACTAGTGGACACTCTTCATAGTGATTGCTCCCATGATGTTGACCCTCCTATTGCCATGCTTCATGCTAGTGAAACTTCTTCATGCCTTGACTTACCCATTTATGATGAATATGATGATGAGCATGTTGAGTTGCCTAGTTGATGTAGGGTGGAACCCTAATTCGTCGATCTTTCACGTTTGGAGGGGATCCTACGGAGGGAACACGAAGAACACGCGGAAGCACAAAGGGAAACACGGGGAAAACTAGAGAGAATCACTCAACCAACAAGGAATCGATCACACAAGTGCTAGATCAACATACACACATGAGATCCACAAGATACATAGTCAACTAGGGTAAGGATACAAAGGAACCGTTCATCTCCAAGAGGAGGCCTTGAATCCACGAGGGATCTTCCGTAAAGGGTCTTGTATCGAGAGGATCTTCTCCGAAGAGGCGCGGTCTCTCACGAGGAGAGATCCGAAGATGGCGTAACTCTATCTCTAACATCGCTAAACCAACGCTAACCTAACTAGGAGGAGGTGGAGGTATATATAGTCTAGAGCCACGAAGAGTGCGTGAGGCGAAGGGTACATGGGCTCGGCCCAATACAATGCCTGAGACAAAGCGGTAGTACCGGTCCTTGAGCGGTAGTACCGCTTAAGCAGCATAGCGTAGTACCGCTATGATGGGCGGTAATACCGCTCTGGAGCCGTTCGATCTCCGAAGTTTGTCGGACTTTGCGGAAGTGGAGCGGATGTAGAGCGGTAGTGCGCTTGGGATGATAAGCGGTACTACCGCCCAGGCCAGCGGTACTACCGCTTATCATCCCAAGCGGCACTACCGCTCTACATCCGCTCCACTTCCGCAAAGTCCGACAAACTTGAGATCGAGCGGCTCAGAGCGGTACTACCGCCCATCATAGCGGTACTACGCTTATGCGCTTCAAGCGGTACTACCGCCCGAAGGACCGGTACTACCGCCCTGTCTGTGCACAGTGTATTGGGCCGAGCCTATGTACCCCTTCGCCCTCACGTACCCCTTCGTGGCTCTAGACTATATATACTCCTCCACCTCCTCCTAGTTAGGGTTAGCGTTGGTTTAGCTCATGTTAGAGATAGAGCTACGCTCATCTTCGGATCTCCTCCTCGTGAGAGACCGCGGCCTCTTCGGAGAAGATCCTCTCGGATACAAGACCCTTTATGGAAGATCCTCGTGGATTCAAGGCCTCCTCTTGGAGATGAACGGTTCCTTTGTATCCTTACCCTAGTTGACTATGTATCTTGTGGATCTCATGTGTATGTTGATCTAGCACTTGTGTGATCGATTCCTTGTTGGTTGAGTGATTCTCTCGCTTTTCCCTGTTTCCTTTGTGCTTCCGCGTGTTCTTTGTGTTCCTCCGTAGGATCCCTCCAAACGTGAAAGATCGATTTAATTAGGGTTCCACCCTACATCATATGGTATCATGAGCCACGTTGATCACGTTTTTGGAGCCCCTACCCCTCTTTTTCTAGCTTGATTTTGTGTGTTCTTGCCTAAATCCGAAAATCCCCACCAAAAATAGCCCCAAATTTTTTTGTGATTTGTTGGTTTGATGATGTTTTGTTGATTTTGATCCATGGATTTGCTTGGTTTCAAGTGGATCTAGCATCTCCCCAAGTTTCACCTCTTTTCATCCACGAAACCATCCAATTTTGCCCCCGAAATCATCCATTTCCGCCCCAAAATCGCGCCCCGATTCGATCTGCGAAAAATCCCGACACGAGCGGTACTACCGCCCTACAAAGCGGTACTACCGCTGAGAACCTCAAGCGGTACTACCGCCCCGCTAACGGTACTACCGCTAGGCCCTGTTTCAGCCGAAACAGTCGAAAAATCCCGACACGAGCGGTACTACCGCCCTCCCGAGCGGTACTACCGCCCTGGCCTGTTTCAGCTTTCCGAGTTTCACCGTTTTGCCCATAACTAATTCATACGAACTCCGTTTTTGACGTTCTTTAGCTCGTTTTGAAGCTATTGACATCCCCTATCCCACAAAATTACCACCAACATCATTTGACTCCATCATATTTTCTGAAATTTGGCAAGTTTGCCTAGGCCCTCCACCACAACAACCGCATAACCACCACCGACATCCGCAACCTAACCCATTTTGTTCCTTATAGCATTAGTGGTTGTTGGAGTTGTGATTTGAGTCTCCTAAGGTGTTTAGGCTACTTAGGGACGGTTGCTTCTTCATCAACCACCACCACCACCACTTCCACATAACCTTGCCCACCATACACTTCCGACAACCCAACTTAACCCAATTGTTGTTTGAGCTTTTTCGAGTTGTGGCTTGTGTCTCCTAAGGTGTTTCGGCTACTTAGGGACCGTGTGCTTCCAACTCTTACACCGTGTATAGCCCATCATCCCACTTCCGCATTGCCAAGTGCATACCACCACCGTTTTCCGCTACCACCATTTTGACATTTGACGTGTGAGATTTTGAGTTTGCGGTTTTTCCGTTTCCTAAGGTGTTTAGGCTACTTAGGGACGAGTCTCCATCATCTTGGTATCTACACCAAGAACACCGCCACTCATCATCGCAAGGACGGTAACCTCGACGACACCTTTGTATATCCCCTTGCAAATTGCATTATTAACCCCTAGCCCATTTTGCGTCACTTACCTATCGAGACTAGCCATTTGAGTATTGCTGGCAACGTTACTTGTGTACATTAGTGGTCCATACCTTCAATTGCATACATACCATATCATATTGGTATCATATCATCCATTGTGCCTCAAGTTTGTTCCCGCATATACACAATTGCTATCTTGGTTTGTGCATTGTATAAAAGTGGCCATAGAGAGAAAAAAAAAGCTTTTAAGCAAAAAGAGAGCAAAGAGCTCGTGAGCAAGTGCCATAGCATCATACCCCATTGAACATAAGAGCCATACCAAAATCTACATCACATGATATCATGCTTGAGAGAAACACCGGGAACCATACATACATAGCATACTTGGGATAGAAGAATATCCATTTTGCATATTATAGGTTGTGCACAAGTGTCGTATCCGCCTATTGAGCAATCGTGCTAGCGTCTCTCTTGAGTTGTGCAACACGAGCGTTTTCCGTGGATTCCACATTTTGTGCTCATTCCTTGGTTGCACGACCCCATTTATCTATCCGTGTGTGTGTTTCCGTGTGCCATTCTTAGCTAATGGTCTACTTGTTTCGCTTGCGAATTTGTGAATCTCTTTCAACATTATTGACTCTTGCTAACATTTTGCATTAAATTTTTGTGCCAGTATCCTCACCGAGCTCCACTATAAGCCTTACTTGTGTAGGTGTGAGAATCGACAAGGATCGGTACCAATAGTGCTATTTCATTGTCCACATTTGAGTGAACTTGATTCATCTTCAACTTTGGTCAAAGGTACATTGGTATTAGTTCTTCTCTTTCTCCCACTCATATTTGCTCGAGTCTTGTGATGGATAGGCAAGGCATTTCCTCTCCGGTCTACGACAACAACGACGGCGTGAACAACTACATCTCCCAAGCATCCATCTTCGATCTACAACGACAAATACAAGGCGCACAATCAAGATTGCGAGAGCGCATCGAGAACATCTCCATCGACATTCGTCACTCCGATGCAAGGAAAAGGGACTACATCGACAAGAAGCTTGCCGCACATAAAGAGGAGCAAGATGCAAGGATGGAGGAGATTAGAGCCTTGATCAAGTCTTCTTCCCCTTCATCATCCTCAAGACGACGACGGTCAAGCCACAAGTCTTCGGAGCGCGAAAAAGATGCAAGTGCAAATCGTCCTCGTCCACATCTACATGGCGATCATCATCACGTTCACGATCCACATCGTCATGAAGGCCAAGTCACCTCCAAGCAACATGTGCACAACGACGACGAACGACATCTACTACGAGCTCAAGCACGACAATGACATCATCATCATGAAGATGCTCCACAAGCGCAAATGCACAAGTCCCAACAAGACCTACTTCACGCCAAGTCCAAGCTTCAAGAGCACAAAAGAAGACCGCGAGACGACCACCACCAAGACGGCGCTATAGCTACACCAACCACTTTGGCATCTTTGCCAAGTGCTATCAAGGCATCTTCGCCTTTGGACGTACGGCATCTTCGCCTACTTCCCACGAGTACGCCTACATCGACTTCATCAAGTCCAAGGCGACGACCTCCGAGCGAGGGTGACACTTCCATCTTCGGAAGCCCCCCAAGGAAGATGGCCGAGCATGGGAAACTCCCTTCGGTCATGGAGACGAGCTACGAGGTGCCACATCATATGGGCCTCCCACCACAAGACGGTGACAAGAAGGTTGAGCATGGGACTATCCCTTCAACCAAGGCGATGATACAAGTTGAGCATGGAGACATTTGCACCTACATCCCTCCGACACCCACATATGTCGAGATGCCCCATTGGCCATGTGAGGAGAGCCACCACCCCATGAGTGACATGAGTAACTCCACCATACGTGACATTGAGAGCATTTCCTATGAGAGGATGAGTGTGACCACCACTAGCCCCACACATGAGAGCATGCCACACATCCTATGTGAGGTTGAGTGCCATTTGAGTGACTCCACCAACCATATGAGCGAGAGCATCCTTGAGGGAGTGAGTGAGGCACAACACTTAGAGAGTGAGGTAGTTGACACGGCACGTGAGACCACTAGGATTTCTAACGACTTAACCTCTACTCCTAGTGTGTTTTCTTCTTTGGTGCCAGGTCTCCTACATGACGACACGCCTACCATCGATGAGTCCATACCTCCTATGGAGACGACGATGGCCATGATGGACAATGATGCACCCCCACATGGTTCCATCAAGATGAAGATGACAACGAGACGACCTTCAACACCTCACCTACAACACATGATCGATGCTCCAAAGGTAACATAGATGATGGTGCTTCTCTTGTCCCACTAGTGGACTCTCTTGACATTGATTGCTCCCATGATGTTGACCCACCTATTACCATGCTTCATGCTAGTGAAACTTCTTCATGCCTTGACTTACCAATTTATGATGAATATGATGATGAGCATGTTGAGTTACCTAGTTGTGATGCTATGCTTCATAGGATATCTTGTGAAAATTCTATTGGTCACGTCATGTTTGACAATCCATTGAACTTGTCATATGCTATGAGCGAGATCTCCCATATTGCTTCATTTCAATCTCAACATAGTAACTATGCATGCCCCATTAAAATCAATCCCATTTGCACTTATGTCATAGATGACGAGATGATGGTCATTGGCTTTTGCTTCTCTTGTGATGATATTGCCATGCTTCCTTTACATGATTTACGCAATTCATCCACTATGTCATGCCATGATCACATTGTTCCAAATATGCATTGTTTTGGATGTTGTCAATATTCTCCACGTGATGTTTCTACTCTTGCTCATGAGGAGACCCCCATAGTTTCCTCATACATATTAGGAGATCTTGATGCATTTCATACTTTGCATGATTTCCATGATTGTGTACACCATATGCATTCCATGAACAACAATGCTCTAGATATTTCTCATGATGCATTACATCCTTTGAGTCTCCATTATGCCATACATAATAACAAACCTATCATGATGGATGACATGTTTCTATATCACGCATCTCATTTATTTGAGCATTGGCTATTTTGTGCTCACCGACACATGCACGTGCGCATCATGATGGATGATGTGTACATCTACCACGCACACACAATTTTCCCTTTGTCTTTGGTTTGTGTAGGTACTCATGTATACTCGTCAACCTCTCAATCCCAAGAGTTGACGAAATGAGCTCTTGAGAGCAACGATGCTTTGGGATCCCGTGGACTATGCTTCCCACCGTTCTCTTCGCGCAAGGACTACGCGCATCTCCTCTACTTGGCTCTCGCACGGCTATGGGCTATTTACCACTCGTCACCTTATGCCCATACTATTGTGTTCACTTTGCATGTTATGCTTGCTTCTATGCCTTTGCCATGCAATTGTGACCCTTGCTTGCATATACCCATGATTCAACATTATGCTACTCCTATGTGTATTTGCATGCTTGGTGGAGATCCTTGTTGCTATTGCCATGTTTATCATGTGACCCATACTATTGATGCTTGTTGTGTTGGGAGAGTCATGATGCCCTATTGCTACTTACATATGGCTTCTCACCAAGATATTCATGCTATTTTTCTCACACCTTGCTTTAATGCTTGTGCTATGTCATGTGAATTATTCATGCACACTATTTGCACCAATGACATGCATGCCATGATTCCTTCTAGTATGTTGCATCTTCGCACTACTAGCATGCTTGACTTGATCACTATGATAGCTAGCCATGTTGCATCACCCATGTTCCACTACTTGCTTTCTTGGGTTGATAGCACCTATACTCATGCCTCTCACATGATTTACATCGATCATTGTCTATTGTCTCCATTACTTGCATCTCTCATATCACCTATCGAGTGCCAACTTCCTATGCTTATTGATCCTGGAGACTTGGACACTATACTTGTGATGCATGCTTGTTTGATTGAGCCTCTTGTATTTGGATGTTCTTACATCATAGGCCTCCATACTTTGAAATGCTCCCTTGTACTTTCTTATGATGAGCATGATGCATACACTTGTTCGGTATCGTACCACACGAATGATAGGTTTTGCATTTCCGCTAACCTCATTGGTTTTTCCGAGTGTTTGTCATATTGCTTTCTACCATGATTGCCACATTTCCATGCTTCATGACATATATACCTTGTGTGTTGCATCCAATTCTTAGACTACTTGCTACTATCATATGGTGGGTTGCACCAATATCATTTCTTCACATATGCCATGTCCCTTTGCTTATCACATGCTTGACTTGATTGCCTCACACATGATGAACAATTGCTATTTCCATTGTGTTGAGTGCCACGATATCTTCTCTACACCCTATGCATGTTATGCTTGGATTGTCTTGCACTTGCACCATGTGTTTAGACATTTCACTATTTTTGGTGTTGTGAATGACTCTTATGCCTACCATAGACCGTTCATTGAGCTCTTTATTCATGCTTGCTATGACCTTGAGGTAGATGCTTGTTCACTTATCACATATATTTGCATCTTGACCTCCCATTTACATGCTTGTTCCCATGATGTACTTGATTGTGCTCAATTTATATGTCCAAATGTCATGACACACTTCTTTGTCAAACCATATGCTATGCTTGATGACAACACTTGTTGGGTGAATCACCTCTTGAATGCTTGGTTTTGCTCTTACGACAACCATATTTGTTTTTCCAAGTGCTTGTTATCTTTGCTACTTTTGAAGGAATTACAAGACGGTGCGACATTGGAGAGTGCCCATTTGGAACTTCAAGATGACAAGAACTTGGTGATCGACCACTTCTGCGGCAACGCCATCTCTTTCCCATGGTGATTTGGTTTTCGATCCGAGGTCGGATCTTTCCCAAGGGGGAGGGGATGATGCGGAGCATCCTACGGACATCACCATGTCAAGAGTCCGTTTGGCAAGTGACACGTGCGACCTCTACTTCTCATACATAAAGGTGAATCTTCTCCTTTACACGTGTTCACTTGACCCCTTTGAGGATGGTATACTACTTGACACTCCACTCGTGTGCATGCATAGGTATTGTCGGAGCTTCACGCACGATGAGGAGGAGTGCAAGCGCCAAGGAACGCCTACACCGTCCGCGAGGGAAGCATGGAAGCGAAGACGGAAGAAGAAGGACCTCCCCAGTCCAGAAAGGGCGGTTACCGCCCAAAGCAAGCGGTACTACCGCTCAAGCGGTACTACCGCCCAAAGCAAGCGGTACTACCGCTCAAGCGGTACTACCGCCCATGAGTCCGGTACTACCGCCACTGCACTGTCTTGCAGCATGGCCTTGGCCTTGTATCCCTCTCCCACTTACCCCTTCGTGGCTTAGACTATAAATAGACCACCTCCACCTCCTTTCTAGGGTTAGCAAATATGATAGCTCATTCTTAGGTGAGCTTTGCTCCTACCTATCTCTTGAGAGAGAGACCACTACTCCATTGGAGGCCAAGACCTCCATCTAGGAGAAGATCCCATGGATATCATCAAGACCCCCTTGTGGGAAGATCCATCTAGGATACAAGACCCCCCTTGTGGGAAGATCCATCTAGGATATCATCAAGACCTCCTCTTGGAGATGAACCTTACCTTGTATCTTTCCTTTTGTTGTTCATGTACCTTATGACCTTGTGTGTTTGATTGTCTAGTGGATGTGTGATTTGGACTTGTTCTTGAGTGTTTCCCTGTGTGATTTCTCTCCGTTCTTCCCCGTGTTCATCGTGTTCTCCGTAGGATCCCCTCCAAACGTGAAAGATCGACGAATTAGGGTTCCACCCTACATCATATGTGAAATTTGGCAAGTTTGCCTAGGGCTTCCACCGCAACATCCGCATAACCACCACCGACTTCCGCAACCTAACCCATTTTGTTCCTTATAGCATTAGTGGTTGTTTGAGTTGTGATTTGAGTCTCCTAAGGTGTTTAGGCTACTTAGGGACGGTTGCTTCTTCATCAACCACCACCACCGCCACCACTTCCACATAACCTTGCCCACCATACACTTCCGACAACCCAACTTAACCCAATTGTTGTTTGAGCTTTTTCGAGTTGTGGCTTGTGTTTCCTAAGGTGTTTTGGCTACTTAGGGACCGTGTGCTTCCAACTCTTACACCGTGTATAACCCATCATCCCACTTCCGCATTGCCTAGTGCAACACCACCATCGCTTTTCGCTACCACCATTTGACATTTGTCATTTGAGATTTTGAGTTTGCGGTTTTTCCGTTTCCTAAGGTGTTTCGGCTACTTAGGGACGAGTCTCCATCATCTTGGTATCTACACCAAGAACACCGCCACTCATCATCGCAAAGGACGGTAACCTCGACGACACCTTTGTATATTCCCTTGCAATTGCATTGTTAACCCCTAGCCCATTTTGCGTTACTTGCCTATCGAGACTAGCCATTTGAGTATTGCCGGCAACGTGACTTGTGCACATTAGTGGTCTACACCATCCATTGCATACATGCCATATCATCTTGGTATCATATCATCCATTGTGCCTCAAGTTTGTTCCCGCATATACACAATTGCTATCTTGGATTGTGCATTGTGCAAAAGTGGCCATAGAAAAAAAAGAGAAAAAGCTTTTAAGCAAAAAGAGAGCAAAGAGCTCGTGAGCAAGTGCCATAGCATCATATCCCATTGCACATAAGATTGTCAAATCTACATCATATGATATCATGCTTGAAAGAAACACCGGGAACCATACATACATAGCATACTTGGGATAGAAGAATATCCATTTTGCATCTTATAGGTTGTGCACAAGTGTCGTATCCGCCTATTGAGCAATCGTGCTAGCGTCTCTCTTGAGTTGTGCAACACGAGCGTTTTGGTGGATTCCACATTTTGAGCTCATTCCTTCGTTGCACGACCCCATTTATCTATCCGTGTGTGTTTCCGTGTGCCATTCTTTGCTATTGGTCCATTTGTTTCACTTGCGAATTTGTGAATCTCTTTCAACATTATTGACTCTTGCTAACATTTTGCATTAAATTTTTGTGCCACTATCCTCACCGAGCTCCACTATAAGCCTTACTTGTGTAGGTGTGAGAATCGACAAGGATTGGTACCAATAGTGCTATTTCATTGTCCACATTTGAGTGAACTTGATTCATCTTCAACTTTGGTCAAAGGTACATTGGTATACGTTCTTCTCTTTCTCCCACTCATATTTGCTCGAGTCTTGTGATGGATAGGCAAGGCATTCCCTCTCTGGTCTACGACAACAACGACAGCGTGAACAACTACATCTCCAAAGCGTCTATCTTCGATCTACAACGACAAATACAAGGCGCACAATCAAGATTGCGAGAGCGCATCGAGAACATCTCCATCGACATTCGTCACTCCGAAGCAAGGAAAAGGGACTACATCGACAAGAAGCTTGCCGCACATAAAGAGGAGCAAGATGCAAGGATGGAGGAGATTAGAGCCTTGATCAAGTCTTCTTCCCCTTCATCATCCTCAAGAAGACGACGGTCAAGCCACAAGTCTTCGGAGCGCGAAAAAGATGCAAGTGCAAATCGTCCTCGTCCACATCTACATGGCGATCACCATCACGTTCATGATCATCACCGCCATGAAGGGCAAGTCACCTCCAAGCAACATGTGCACGACGACGACGGACGACATCTCCTACGAGCTCAAGCACGACAACGACATCATCATCATGAAGATGCTCCACAAGCGCAAATGCACAAGTCCCAACAAGACCTACTTCACGCCAAGTCCAAGCTTCAAGAGCACAAAAGAAGACCGCGAGACGACCACCACCAAGACGGCGCTATAGCTACACCAACCACTTTGGCATCTTTGCCAAGTGCTATCAAGGCATCTTCGCCTTTGGACGTACGACATCTTCGCCTACTTCCCACGAGTACGCCTACATCGACTTCATCAAGTCCAAGGCGACGACCTCCGAGCGAGGGTGACACTTCCATCTTCGGAAGCCCCCCAAGGAAGATGGCCGAGCATGGGAAACTCCCTTCGGTCATGGAGACGAGCTACGAGGTGCCACATCATATGGGCCTCCCACCACAAGACGGTGACAAGAAGGTTGAGCATGGGACTATCCCTTCAACCAAGGCGATGATATGAGTTGAGCATGGAGACATTTGCACCTACACCTGTCCGACACCCACATATGTCAAGATGCCCAAAGTGCCATGTGAGGAGAGCCACCACCCCATGAGAGAGATGAGTGACTCCACCATATGTGACATTGAGAGCATTTCCTTTGAGAGGATGAGTGATAGAGGCAGAGGTGTCCCGTCTTTCGATGAGATGGTGGATTTCGCTTTGGTGGAAGTCGACTTTGACGATCCGACTAC
>JAHHZJ010004141.1:0-59387 GCA_021437245.1 Aegilops speltoides | reverse complement strand
GCCTCCCCTTCCCTAGTCCTACTAGGACTAGGAGAAGGGGCCGCCCCTCTCTCTTTCCCCCTCCGGAATCCTAGTCCAACTAGGATTGGGGAATCCTACTCCCAGAGGAGTAGGACTCCCAGTAGCGCCCTCCTTGGCCTGGCCGCCCCCCTCCCCCTGGCTCCTTTATATCTGAGGGGCAGGGGGCACCTTGAACACACAAGTTGATCGTGAGATCGTTCCTTAGCCGTGTCGGTGCCCCTCCACCATATTCCACCTCGGTTATACCGTCATGAAGCTTAAGCGAAGCCTGCGCCGTGAAACATCAAGATCGTCCTGCACGCCGTCGTCTTGTGGAACTCTCCTCGACACTCGGCTGGATCGAGTCTGAGGGCGTCATCGAGCTGTCGTGTGTCAAGAACTCGGGGCGCCGAGTAACGGCGCCGGATCGGTCGGATCGCGAGGAGAACGTCTGACTACTTCCTCTACGTTGTGATCGCTTCCGCCGGGTCTCTACAAGGGTATGTGGACAACACTCTCCCTCTCGTTGCTATACATCACCATGATCTTGCGTGTGCGTGGGAAAATTTTGAAATTACTCGTTCCCCAACAGTGGCATCCGAGCCTAGGTTTTTCTATGGTTTGATGTTTTGCACGAGTAGAACACAAGTGAGTTGTGGGCGATACAAGTCATACTACCTACCAGCATGTCATACTTTGGTTCAGCGGTATTGTGAGATGAAGCGGCCCAGGACCGACATTACGCGTCGCTTCGCGAGACTGGTTTCACCGCTGTGAGCACTCGTTGCTTAAAGGTGACTGGTGGGTGCTGTCTCTCTCACTTTAGTTGAACCGAGTGTGGCTCGCCCGGTCCTTGAGAAGGTTAAACGGAGTCTATTTGACGAAATATCGTTGTGGTTTTGATGCGTAGGTGAGACTGGTTCTTGCTTAAGCCCGTAGCAGCCACGTAAAATTTGCAACAACAAAGTAGAGGACGTCTAACTTGTTTTTGCAGGGCATGTTGTGATGTGATATGGTCAAGATGTGATGCTATATTTTATTGTATGAGATGATCACGTTTTGTAACCGAAGTTATCGGCAACTGGCAGGAGCCATATGGTTGTCGCTTTATTGTATGCAATGCAATCGCCCTGTAATGCTTTACTTTATCACTAAGCGGTAGCGATAGTCGTAGTAGCATAAGTTTGGCGAGACGACAACGATGCTGCGATGGAGATCAAGGTGTCGCGCCGGTGACGATGGTGATCATGGTGGTGCTGCAAGATGGAGATCGTGAAGCACAAGATGATGATGACCATATCATATCACTTATATTGATTTGCATGTGATGTTTATCCTTTTATGCATCTTATCTTGCTTTGATTGACGGTAGCATTATAAGATGATCTCTCACTAAATAATCAAGAAGTGTTCTCCCGGTATGCACCGTTGCCAAAGTTAAATCGTGCCCGCACACCACGTGATGATCGGGTGTGATAAGCTCTCGTCCATCTACAACGGGTGCAAGCCAGTTTTGCACACGCAGAATACTCGGGTTATACTTGACGAGCCTAGCATATGCAGATATGGCCTCGGAACACGGAGACCGAAAGGTCGGCGTGAATCATATAGTAGATATGATCAACATACGATGTTCACCATTGAAAACTACTCCATTTCACGTGATGATCGGTTATGGTTTAGTTGATTTGGATCACGTGATCACTTAGATGACTAGAGATGTTTTTCTAAGTGGGAGTTCTTAAGTAATATGATTAATTGAACTTAAATTTATCATGAACTTAGTACTGATAGTATCTTGCTTGTTTATGTTTGATTGTAGATAGATGGCTCGTCTTTGTTGTTCCGTTGAATTTTAATGCGTTCCTTGAGAAAGCAAAGTTGAAAGATGATGGTAGCAATTACGGACTGGGTCCGTAACGAGGATCATCCTCATTGCTGCACGGAAGAGCTACGTCTGGATGCACCGCTAGGTGCCAGACTCTCTTGCTAATGCAACTGCAGATGTTATGAGCGTCTGGCGAGCAAAGCTGATGACTACTCTATAGTTCAATGTGCCATGCTTTACGGCTTAGAACCGGGACTTCAACGACGTTTTGAGCGTCATGGAGCATATGAGATGTTCCAGAGTTGAAGTTAATATTCCAACAGAATGCCCGGATTGAGAGATATGAAGTCTCCAATAAGTTCTATAGCTGCAAGATGGAGGAGAACAGTTACATTAGTGAGCATATACTCGTAATGTCCGGGTACTACAATCACTTGACACAATTGGGAGTTAATCTTCCGGATGATTGTGTCATTGACAGAATTCTCAATCACTGCCACCAAGCTACAAAGGCTTCGTGATGAACTATAATATGCAAGGGTTAGTAAAGACTATGCTCGAGCTCTTCGCAATGCTAAAGGCTGCGGAGGTAGAAATCAGAAGGAGCATCAAGTGTTGATGGTCAATAAGACCACTAGTTTCAAGAAGAAAGGCAAAGGGAAGAAGAAGGGAATCTCAAGAAGAACAGCAAGCAAGTTGCTGCTCAGAGAAGAAACCCAAGTCTGGCCCTAAACCTGAAACGAGTGCTTCTCTGCAAGCGACTAGTCACCGAAGCGGAACTGCCCCAAGTATTTGGCGGATAAGAAGGATGGCAAGGTGAACAAAGGTATATGTGATATACATGTTATTGATGTGTACCTTACTAGAGCTCGCAGTAGCACTGGGTATTTGATCTGGTTACATTGCTAATATTTGCAACTCGAAGCAGGACTACGGATTGCGAACTCGGCAAAGGACGAGGTGACGATCTTGGCGTGGGAAATGGTTCCAAAGTCGATGTGATCGCGGTCGGCACGCTACCTCTACATCTACCTTGGGATTAGTTTTAGACCTAAATAATTGTTATTTGGTGCTGCGTTGAGCATGAACATTATATCTGGATCTTGTTTGATGCGAGACGGTTATTCATTTAAATCAGAGAATAATGGTTGTTCTATTTATATGAGTAATATCTTTTATGGTCATGCACCCTTGAGGAATGGTCTATTTTGGTGAATCTCGATAGTAGTGATACACATATTCATAATGTTGAAACCAAAAGATGCAGAGTTGATAATGATAGTGCAACTTATTTGTGGCAATTGCCGTTTAGGTCATATCGATGTAAACGCATGAAGAAACTCCATGCTTGATGGACTTTTGGAGTCACTTGATTATGAATCACTTGGCACTTCGAACCGTGCCTCATGGGCAAGATGACTAGAACACCGTTCTCGGTACTATGGAGAGAGCAACAGATTTGTTGGAAATCATACATACTGATGTATGTGGTCCGATGAATATTGAGGCTCGTGGCGGATATCGTTATTTTCTCACTTTCACAGATGACTTAAGCAGATATGGGTATATCTACTTAATGAAACATAAGTCTGAAACGTTTGAAAAGTTCAAAGAATTTCAGAGTGAAGTTGAAAATCATCGTAACAAGAAAATTAAGTTTCTACGATCGATCGTGGAGGTGAATATTTGAGTTCTGAGTTTGGTCTACATTTGAAACAATGCGGAATAGTTTAGCAACTCCGCCACCGGAACACCACAGCGTAATGGTGTGTCGAGCGTCGTGTCGTACTTTACTAGATATGGTACGATCTATGATGTCTCTTACAGATTTACCGCTATCGTTTTGGGGTTATGCTCTAGAGACAGCCGCATTCACACTGAATAGAACACCGTCGAAATCCGTTGAGGCGACACCTTATGAACTGTGGTTTAGCAAGAAACCAAAGTTGTCGTTTCTTAAAGTTTGGGGATGCGATGCTTATGTGAAAAAGCTTCAACCTGATAAGCTCGAACCCAAATCGAAAATGTGTCTTCATAGGATACCCAAAGGAGACAGTTGGGTACACCTTCTATCACAGATCCGAAGGCAAGACATTCGTTGCTAAGAATGGATCCTTTCTAGAGAAGGAGTTTCTCTCGAAAGAAGTGAGTGGGAGGAAAGTGGAACTTGATGAGGTAATAGTACCTTCTCCCTTACTTGAAAGTAGTTAAATCGCAGAAACCAGTTTACGAGACACCTACACCAAGTAGTGAGGAAGTTGATGATGTTGATCATGAAACTTGAGATCAAGTTACTGCAGAACCTCGTAGATCAACCAGAGTAAGATCCGCACTGAGTGGTACGGCAATCCTGTTCGGAAGTCATGCTACTAGATCATGATGAACCTACGAACTATGAAGAAGCGATGGTGAGCCCAGATTCCATAAAATGGCTTGAGGCCATGAAATCGAGATGGGATCCATGTATGAAAACAAAGTGTGGACTTTGGTTGACTTGCCCGAGGGTAGGCAAGCAATAGAAAACAAGTGGATCTTCAAGAAGAAGACCGACGCGACGGTAATATTATCGTCTATAAAGCTCGACTTGTCGCAAAGGTTTCGACAAGTTCAAGGGATTGACTACGATGAGACCTTCTCACCCGTAGCGATGCTTAAGTCCGTCCGAATCATGTTAGCAATTGCCGCATTTTATGATTATGAAATTTGGCAAATGGATGTAAAGACTGCATTCTGAATGGATTTACGGAAGAAGAGTTGTATATGATGCAACGAAGGTTTTATCGATCCAAAGGAGCTAACAAAGTGTGCAAGCTCCAGCGATCCATATATGGACTGGTGCAAGCATCTCGGAGTTGGAATAAACGTTTTGATAGTGTGATCAAAGCATTTGGGTTTGTCTGAGACTTTTGGAGAAGCCTGTATTTACAAGAAAGTGAGTGGGAGCTCTGTAGCATTTCTGATCTTATATGTGGATGACATATTGCTGATCGGAAATGATATAGAATTTCTGGATAGCATAAAGGGATACTTGAATAAGAGTTTTTCAATGAAAGACCTCGGTGAAGCTGCTTACATATTGGGCATCAAGATCTATAGAGATAGATCAAGACGCTTAATTGGACTTTCACAAAGCACATACCTTGACAAAGTTTTGAAGAAGTTCAAAATGGATCAAGCAAAGAAAGGGTTCTTGCCTGTGTTACAAGGTGTGAAGTTGAGTCAGACTCAATGCCCGACCACTGCAGAAGATAGAGAGAAGATGAAAGATGTTCCCTATGCTTCAGCCATAGGCTCTATCATGTATGCAATCTGTGTACCGACGATGTGTGCCTTGCTATAAGCCTAGCAGGGAGGTACCAAAGTAATCCAGGAGTGGATCACTGGACAGCGGTCAAGAACATCCTGAAATACCTGAAAAGGACGAAGGATATGTTTCTCGTATATGGAGGTGACAAAGAGCTCATCGTGGCAGTTACGTTGATGCAAGCTTTGACACCGATCCGGACGATTCTAAATCGCAGACGGATCGTATTTACACTAAGCGGAGGAGCTGTCGGTTGGTGCAGTTCTAAACAAAGCGTCGTGGCGGGATCTACATGTGAAGCGGAATACATAGCAGCTTCGAAGCAGCTAATGAAGGAGTGCGGATGAAGGAGTTCATATCCGATCTAGGTGTCATACCTAGTGCATCGGGTCCAATGAAAATCTTCGTGACAATCTTGGAGCAATAGCCTTAGCAAAGGAATCCAGATTTCACAAGAGGACCAAACACATCAAAAGACGCTTCAATTCCATCCGGACTTAGTCGGATGGAGACATAGAGATTTGCAAGATACATACGGATCTGAATGTTGCGAGACCGTTGACTAAGCCTCTTCCACGAGCAAAACATGATCAGCACCAAGACTCCATGGGTGTTAGAATCATTACTATGTAATCTAGATTATTGACTCTAGTGCAAGTGGGAGATGAAGGAAATATGCCCTAGAGGCAATAATAAAGTTATTATTTATTTCCTTATTTCATGATAAATGTTTATCATTCATGCTAGAATTGTATTAACCGGAAACATGATACATGTGTGAATGCATAGACAAAACAAGATGTCACTAGTATGCCTCTACTAGACTAGCTTGTTAATCAAAGATGGTTATGTTTCTGACCATGAACAAAGGAGTTGTTATTTGATTAACGAGGTCACATCATTAGTAGAATGATCTGATTGACATGACCCATTCCCTTAGCTTAGCACACGATCGTTTAGTATGTTGCTACTGCTTTTATCCATGACTTATACATGTTCGTGTAACTATGAGATTATGCAACTCCGTTTACGGAGGAACACTTTGGTGCTACCAAACGTCACAACGAATGGGTGATTATAAAGGAGTACTACAGTGTCTCCAAAGGCGATGTTGGGTTGGCGTATTTGAGATTAGGTTTTGTCACTCCGATAGTCGGAGAGGTATCTCTGGGCCCTCTCGGTAATGCACATCACTTGAAGCCTTGCAAGCACTACAACTAATAAGTTAGTTGTGAGATGATGTATTACGGAACGAGTAAAGAGACTTGCGATAACGAGATTGAACTAGGTATTGGATACCGACGATCGAATCTCGGGCAAGTAACGCACCGATGACAAAGGAACAACGTATGTTGTTATGCGGTCTGACCGACAAAGATCTTCGTAGAATATGTAGGAACCAATATGGGCATCCAGGTCCGCTGTTGGTTATTGACCGTGAATAGTTCTAGGTCATGTCTACATTGTTCTCGAACCGTAGGGTCCGCACGCTTAAGGTTTCGATGGCAGTTATTATGAGTTTATGTATTTTGATGTACGAAGGAGTTCGAGTCCCGGATGTGATCACGGACATGACGAGGAGTCTCGGAATGGTCGAGACATAAAGATTGATATATTGGAAGCCTATGTTTGGAGTTGGAATGGTTCCGGGCGGCGGAATTTACTGAGTACCGGAGGTTACGGAACCCCGGGAGGTAAATGGGCCTCGATGGGCCCTAGTGGAAAGGAGGAGGGCAGCCCAAGCCTGGCGCGCGCCTCCCCTTCCCTAGTCCTACTAGGACTAGGAGAAGGGGCCGCCCTCTCTCTTTTCCCCCTCCGGAATCCTAGTCCAACTAGGATTGGGGGAATCCTACTCCCAGGGAGTAGGACTCCAGTAGCGCCCTCCTTGGCCGCCGCCCCCTCCCCCGGCTCCTTTATATACGGGGCAGGGGGCACCTTGGAACACACAAGTTGATCGTGAGATCGTTCCTTAGCCGTGTCGGTGCCCCCTCCACCATATTCCACCTCGGTTATACCGTCGCAAGCTTAGGCGAAGCCCTGCGCCGGTGAAACATCAAGATCGTCCACCACGCCGTCGTCTTGTGGAACTCTCCTCGACACTCGGCTGGATCGAGTCTGAGGGACCTCATCGAGCTGTCGTGTGTCAAGAACTCGGGCGCCGAGTAACGGCGCCGGATCGGTCGGATCGCGAGGAGAACGTCGACTACTTCCTCTACGTTGTGATCGCTTCCGCTTCGGGTCTACAAGGGTATGTGGACAACACTCTCCCCTCTCGTTGCTATACATCACCATGATCTTGCGTGTGCGTAGGAAAAATTTTGAAATTACTACGTTCCCCAACACTCCCTACAAAGGCACTGTTGTGAGTCAAGGATGGACATGCAATTGGGGCAACTACACTACCACAAGCCTAGTTCCGATTCGAGGGTGCACTTGCAATTGGGGCAACTACAACTACAAAGGCTAGTTGCAAGTAGATTGGGAACTTGCAACTTGGGCGCCTATATAAAACTACAAAGTCCATGTTGTGAGCCGAGGGATCACTAGCAATTGGTGCAATTTCAACTTGAAGCCCCAGTTGTGAGTCTAGGGCGACCATGTAACAGGGGCAACTACACTACTACAAGCCCAGTTTGCGAGTCAAGGGTGGACTTGCAATTGGGGCAACAACTTCAAAAAAGCCCCTATTTGCGAGTGAAGGGTGACTTGCAACTCGGGCAATCACAACTACAAAAGCCCAAGTTGCGAGTCAAGGGTGGACTTGCAACTAGAGCAACTACAAGTAGAATGTCCTAGCCGCGAGTCAATGCTAGACTTGTAACTAGGCAAACTACAACTACAAAAGCCCGAGTTGCGAGTCAAGGGTGGACTTGCAACTGGAGCAACTACAACTACAAAAAAGCCCTAGTTGCGAGTCAAGGGTAGATACGTAACTTGGGCAACTACACTACTACAAGCCCCAGTTGTGAGTCAAGTATGCACTTATAATTGGGTCACCTACAACTACGAAAAAAGGCCCCAATTGCGAGTCGATGGTTGACTTGCAGCTGGGCCAAATACACCTAAAAAAGATTCCAAGTTGGAAGTCAAAGGTAGACTTGCAACTAGGACGGGTATCGAGTTGTGAGTCGATGGAGGACTTGCAACTAGGGCGAGTACCGAGTTGTGAGTTGATAGTGGACTTGCAACTGAGGTGATCACAAAAACTACGGTTCCAAGTTGCGAGTCGAGGTGCGATTTGCAAGTGGGGTGATTACAAAACTACGGCCCCACTTGCAACTGGGGTGGAGTTGCAACTGGTCCGACTATAAAAGTACGCGAAAAACCCCGCTAGTTGTGAGTCAATGGGCCATTTGCAAGTGGCAAAAAGAACAAAAAGAACTATGGCCCGAGTTGCGAGTGATGGTGGACTCGCAACTGGGCCGAATGAAAATCTACAGGTCCCAAATTGCGAGTCGATGGTAGACTTGCAACTGGGGCGATTGCAAATTTACACAGACCCCCTAGTTGCGAGTCGAGGGTCGATTTGCAAGTTTCATGAGACAAGGCAAAAAAATAGTCCTCGAGTTGCGAGTCGATGGTGGACTTGCAACTAGAGCGAGTACCAATTTGCGAGCCGATGGTGGACTTGCAACTGGGGTGCTTACGTAACTACGCCCTGAGTTGCGAGTCGATGGTAAACTTGGGCTGGGACGACTACAAAAGTACACGAAAAAAACTGCTAGTTGCGAGTCGAGGGGTGATTTGCAAGTGGCATAAGACGAAAAGAACAAAAATAACCCTCGAGTTGTGAGACCATAGTTGCAAGTCTATGGGGTTGCTTGCAACTGGCACAAAACACAAAGAACTACGCCTCCCCCCCCACCGAGTTGCGAGTCGATGGTGGACTTGCAACCGGGCAATTCAAAACTACGGGGCGAGTTGCGAGTTGATGATGGACTTGCAACTATGGTGAATACAAAACTTGACAAAAGAACCACAACTATAAGTCGGAGGGGTGCTTGCAAGAAACTCAAAAAGAACTACAACCCGACTTGCAAATCGATGGTGGACTTGCAACTGGGCCAAATGCAATCTACGGGTCCCGAGTTGCGAGTTGATCCTAGACTTGCAACTGGGGCGACTACAAAAGTACACAGAAACCCCCCTCCTAGTTGCGAGTCGAGGGTCGATTTGCAATTGGCATGAGACAAAGAAGAAAAAACTGCCCTCGAGTTGCGAATCTATGGTGGACTTGCAATTAGGGCGGTTACCGAGTTGCGAGTCGATGGTGGTCTTGCAACTGGGGTGATTACAAAAAATACGACCCCGAGTTGTGAGTGGATGGTAGATTTGCAAGTGGGGCGACTACAAACGTACAAAGAACCCACTTGTGAGTCAATGGCGGACTTGCAACTTGGACAATTACAACTACAAATCCTCAGTTGCGAGTCGAGGATGGACATGCAACTGGGGCAACTATACTACTACAATCCCCAATTGCGACTGAAGGGTGCACTTGCAACTGGGGCAACTACACTACTACAACCCCAATTGCGAGTAGAAGGTGCACTTGCAACTGGGGCACCTACCACCCCCAGTTGCGAGTCAAGGGTCGACTTGCAACCGGGAGGGAAAAAATGATGGACCCATTTGCAAGTCAAGGGTGGACATGTATCTATGATGAAAAAAACACAGTGTCTATTTGCGAGTCAAGGGTTGGCTTGCAACTAGAACAACTATGAGCCCGGTTTGCGAGTTGACAGTGAACTTTCAACTGGGACAACTACAAAACTGCGAGCATAGTTGCGACTCAAGGGTCGACTTGCAACTGTGATCAAACAAACTATGGGACCAGTTGCTAGTCAATGGTGAATATTCTCAACTTGGATGAAAAACAAAGCACATGCCAAGTTGCAAGTCAAGGGTGGACTTGCAACTGAGATGAGACAAAGTATGTGCCTAATTGTGAGTCGAGGATGGACTTCAACTAAGACAACCATGAAACTACAAGACTAGTTGCGAGTCAAGAGTCGGCATGCAACTGTGATGAAATAAACTACATGCTCGATTCTTGAGTCAAGAGTGGACTTGCAAACTATGAGAAAAATAACACATGCTCTAGTTGCGAGTAGATGATGGGCTTGCAAGCGGGACAACTCTGAACCCAATTGCGAGTTAAGGGTGGACATGCAACCGAAAGAACTATAAAACTAAGAGCCCCGTTGCAACTCAAGCCTTGACTTGCAACGAGGATGAAAAAAACTACAGAGCCCAGTTGGAGTTAACGTGGACCTACAACTGGGATGAAAAATAAAACACATGCCAGGTTGCGAGTCAATGTCGGGCTTGCAAGTGGGATGAAACAAACTAACGACATAGTTGCGACTTGAGGGTTGACTTGCAACTGAGACAACTACACAAACTTGAATATGAATTATGAGCCGAGGGTGCAACAGAGAAAACTACACAAAACTATGATACGAATTGCAAGTCGAGGTCAGACTTCCAACTAGAACAACAGCAAAACTATGGGCCCAGTTGCGAGTCAAGGGTGGACCTGCAACTAGAACCACTACGAAACTACAAGCCAGTTGCGAGTCAAGGGTGGATTTGGAACTGAGATGTAACAACCTACGGGCCTAGTTGCTAGTCAAGGGCGAACTCACACTACGGTACCATTTGCGAGTCGATGTTGGACTTGTAACTGAGACAATAACAAACTAGAATCCCAGTTGCGAGTCGAGTGTGGACTTGCAACTGGGATGAAAACAAAACACATATCAGTTGCGAGTTGAAGATGGACTTGCAACTGGGGCAACTACGAGCCCGTTTGTGAGTCGAGGGTGGGCCTGCAACTGGGGCACCTACCACTCCCAGTTGCGAGTCAAGGGTCGACTTGCAACCGAGAGGAAAAAAATTATGGATCCAGTTGCAAGTCAAGGGTGGACATGTATCTGTGATGAAAAAAACATAGGGTCTAGTTGCGAGTCAAGGGTTGGCTTGCAACTGGGATAACTACGAGCCTGGTTTGTGAGTTGACAATGAACCTTCAACTGGGACAACTACAAAACTACGATCCTAGTTGCAAGTCAAGGGTCGACTTACAACTGTGATGACACAAACTATGGGCCCAGTTGCGAGTCAAGGGTGAACATTCAACTAGGATGAAAAACAAAGGACGGGTCGAGTTGCGAGTCAAGGGTGGACTTGCAACTAAGATGACACAAACTATGTGCCTAATTGCGAGTCGAGGATGGACTTGCAACCGGGACAACTACATAAAACTACGATATGAGTTGTGATTCGAGGGTGAACTTACAAATGGGACAACTACGCAAAATTCCGACAAGCATCACGGGTTGAGGGTGGACTTGCAGCTGGGATAACAACAAAACTATGGGCCCAGTTGTTAGTCGAGAGTGGACTGGCAACTGGCGATAACTATGCAACTATGAGCCCAGTTGCGAGTCTAGAATGAACTTGCAACTTAGATGAAACAAACTACAAGCCTAGTTAGTCGTGGGTGTGCATGCAAGTAGGACAATAACAAACTACAAGGCCAGTTGCAAGTCGAACGTAGACTAGCAACTGGAATGAAAAACATAACACATCTCTAGTTATGAGTCGAGGGTGAACTTACAACTAGAACAACTACAAGTTTATTTGTGAGTCAAGGGTGGACTCTACAAATTCTCCTCTAGGACACAAAAACACATAACGAAAATGAACAAAGAAAATGAAACGGATTGTGCTCCCAAAATGACGGCATATATGTTCCCACGTGAAAAGAAACATGATAAAAATCCGACACGAAACAAAAAACTGGACAAGAGGAAGCGCCGCAAAAGAGAACGAGCTGATACATGTGCGCATAATCGAGTTTGTGAGAACATTAAAGTTGGAAGGCTATAGACCTAGAATGAGACATCACTAAATCTCATCTAGGTGAGATTACAAAAACCAAAAGAAAATAGATCAAGTTAAACTCTCCTTTAACTACACAACCAAACCAAAATTAAAAACAGGGAATAAAAAGACACGTGGCAAGGGAAGAGTAGATAGCTAATATTTATACCGAAATAAGAGGATATCTTGATTCGTTAGAAGTCAAACAGGTAAATAAATTTTTGGATGAGTTACGTAAACATATAAAAAAATAGACCTCAATTTTAGGAAATAATATCTTCTAGCCAGACATTCACCGAGCAAGCAAAAATCCTTTTGAAGGAAGTTATTCAAAAACAACTGAAACGGTTTTCCCCTCAACAAAAAAACCCAATATACAAACATAAAAATGGGCGACTAAAAAATTCATATCGGACCTCACAGCTTCATGATGGACGAACAGGAAGCACGACACAACAACAACCAGCACGACTTAGAAGACTTTATAGCTAATGATATATAAGTTAGATGAGACATTGTTAATTCATATCTAGATGAGAGTTAACGAAACCAATCTAAAATGGACCCCAGATAGCGCCATGAGAACGGCCTAACAAAAGACGCACACATGAGCAAGGTCGACAAGTAGTCACCACACACGGTGTGACACGAAACCCATGCGGCGGAACAACCCTCGCTCAAGATTTGCATGACATTTCAAGCAAACAGATGTCTAAGTGAAAAAATCATAAATTTTAAAAAAGAAACTTGAAAATATAAATAAAAGACAAAAAAATCATGTATATAAAACTGTTCATAATTTAAAACAAATAATAAATAAAAACAAAAACAAAAAAGCTAAAACAATAAAAAAAAAGGAGTGAAAGGACCGCAATGGCCCATATAGAAGAAACAGAAAAAGACTATAGTCTATGAAAAGACATGAAAAAAAGACCACAACCCATTAGAGTCTAGCGCAGCAGCCTAGAGTAGCTTGTCGCAAAATAAATAAAAATTGCCTACCGTAGCGTAGTAGGAAACGGGAGGACAAAGCACGTAACGGGAAAACTTTGCGCGATTGTACTCTTCAAATGAACATGAATCCTTAAGTTTTTTCTTCAAACGACTTAGCAGTTATATATGAGATAAGTGTAATTCCCATCTAGATGTGAATTAGTAAATTTGAATCATGAAGTCATAAAATCATGTTAAAAACATGCAAGTGCAGTCAGGATGGCGCTCGTAACACTTCCTGACCGAATTTTACATCCATGTTAAAAAACATGTAGTTGCGGGAGGCCTGCGCCAGCAAAAGCCAAACTTGGAATTGCAACAACAACAACAAAATTCATTATATTTTAAAAAATTCATGAATTCTAAAAAACAAAGGGACAATAAAATAACATAAAAATAGAAAATTATTGGTTGGCACACGTTTTATCCATTACCTTCACCGTGCATTGACTTTAATAAAAAAACAAAATGACAAAAAAAAACGCAACATGAGGCCTGCGCCAGCAAAAGCAACGAGACAAAATGCGGTCCTGTCAGCTCAGCCCCTCAGACAACGCACTCCAAAACAAGCAAAAAAATATGAGTGGCCGTGCACAGGGGCATGTCCAACCGCTCCTCTTTTCACCTCCGATCACCAGAAGAAAAACTACAGCCCATAAAACATATAAAAAGACAACTAATAGCCCAGGTAAAGCCCATCACTGGGCAACTTAACCCGAACACAGCCCAACATGTTTCCCCGGAGCGTGATCGAGCGAGGTGGCGACAACAACAAGGAGCGACACGACAAACAGCGCACGAATCTTAACGTTTTACATCGTGTGGTTGAGCAGTTAGATGTGAGATAACTATTTCACATCTAGATGTGAAATAGCAAATCTGTTTTGCATTACGTAATTGGCATCGTGATTCCTTAAGTTCATATATTCCATGGCATGCTGCATGCGGTCCCATAGATTGATCATATGGCTTCGGTACTAATTACACCTTGTGTGAATTGAACTGGATGTGGACAATTCTTAGTTACTTTTTTTTTTCGGATCTGTTGGTGTACTTTATTTCGGATCTGCAATTCTTAGTTACTCCCTCCGTTCCGAATTACTTGTCTTGGATTTCTCTAGATACGGATGTATCTAGCACTAAAATGAGTCTAGATAAATCTGTATCTAGACAAATCCAAGACAAGTAATTGGGAACGGAGGGAGTACTTAGTTAACGTGCCCCTGCTGATGTATACTGTATAATTTTCCTTGCTTCGCTTTTCCGTTCCCGGTGTGAATGCAGGTTTTTTAGATGACGACAATGACTACTCCGTAATTTGTTTTTTCACAAGAATCAGTTGCTGTGCATACATGAAAACATATACTTTTACATGCTTGTGGTCCAGACTTTTCAATCCTAGGCATGGACTGGATATCTGGTTTCTAAAGAGACCTGATCTGACAGGCTGGTTTGGGTGGTGTATACGGTATACCACGAACATAGTCATCAGTCATCACCTACCACCGAGTACAGACTAGTAGTTTTTCTCTAGAAATTACAGACTAGTAGTCACTTCCCTGTGAGGCTAAGAATTAGGATACCCAAGAGATTATTCGCGTTTTCTACAGAAAGCTCTTTCATCTACGTGATCTCTTGCTCTACTTACAAATGCACTACAGCTTCACATTTTCTTACCCCAACACTTCAATGGCACCGGTGCAGAAACTCTTCCATGTCTCACTTCTCCTGCTAGTATACACAGCCAAGGCGACCAACCCGGAAGCAGAAGCACTTCTCCGATGGAAGTCCACTTTGGTTGGCGCCAACTCGTTGTCCTCATGGTCGACTGCGAATTCCACCTGCTCTTGGTTCGGCATCACCTGTGATGCTGCCGGACATGTTACAGAACTGAGCCTTCCCAACGCCGGCCTCAACGGTAAGCTGAATGACTTGTATTCGGCAGCGTTCTGGAATCTCACCATGATTGAACTCAAAAACAACAATCTTGTAGGCGCCATCCCACCAAACATATCCAAGTTCGTCAAGCTCACCATTCTGGACTTGAGCAGCAACAATCTTTTTGGCTCCATACCTCGATCATTCTCAAGGCTCCAAAACCTCAAGGCACTGCGGCTCTCTGCAAATAATCTCACAGGAGGAATCCCAGAAGAGCTGGGGATGATATTTGGGTTGCGAATTCTTGAATTGTACGACAATCCACTAGGTGGGTCGATCCCAGCCTCACTCGGACAGCTTCAGTCGCTACAGATGCTCCACATTGTAAACACTAGTCTGGTTTCTACTCTTCCATCCGAGCTGGGGAACCTTACTAGTCAGTTATATGGAAGTTTTCCATCATCTTTTGCCAGGATAAAAACATTGTTAGGAATTTACGTGGAAGGAAATAGTATCAATGGTACCATCCCGACAGAGATGTTTACAAACTGGACAAAGCTTCAGTATTTAGATGTATCTAGAAACTTCTTAACTGGAAGCATCCCGTCGCATATCAGCAAGTGCAAGGAGCTAGTGTATCTTGCCCTCCATCGCAACAACTTTATTGGCTCGATCCCGGTGGAGATAGGGAGCTTAAGAAATTTGCAAGCATTGTTCTTGTCGAGAAATCACCTTACTGGAATTATGCCATCAGATATAGGTAATGCAACATCTTTGAAATTCCTTGACGTCAGCTCCAACCATCTAGAGGGTGAGCTTCCTAAAACTATCTCCTTGCTTGTAAATCTTGTTGCTCTTGGCTTGTCTGGCAACAAGTTTACAGGTACCATTATAAATCATGACAGCAAGCAGTTGCCGGTTGTCAAGGTTGCCAACGGTACCGACAATAGCAGCTTCTTGGGAGAATCATCGTCTGCCTTTTGTGGATTAACACTTCTGGAGCTCCTGGATCTATCAAACAATGAGCTGTTTGGAGATCTTCCTGGTTGCTTCTGGAATTTGAAAGATTTGCAAACCTTGGATCTGTCACACAATGCTTTTGTTGGGGAAGTACCAAGCTCAACTTTCTATAACTCTTCACTAAGGTCACTGCACTTGTCAAGCAACAGCTTCACAGGTTGCTTTCCAGCTGTGTTGAAAAACTTAGAAAGCCTTGTTGTTTTGGATCTCGGGAACAATAAGATTTCTGGTGTAATTCCTCCGTGGATAGGGCAAGGCAATCCTTCATTGGGGATTCTCAGCCTGCGAGCAAACATGTTCTATGGAAGTATTCCTTGGCAGCAACTATCACAACTTCCCCGTCTCCAACTGCTTGATCTTGCTGAAAATAATTTTGTAGGTTCCATACCAGAAACATTGGTTAACTTCTCCTTGATGAGTCAGACATCGGTGATGCAACCAGTTGTAACAATCGACACAGTACTTACCACCTATAAATATTGGTATTTTTACAATGGCGGCATGGACATTATTTGGAAGGGGCGGGAGTACACCTTTGAGGGAAGGCATGCATTTGTGACTGGTATTGATCTCTCTGGTAATTCTCTATCCGGTGAGATCCCTTCAGAGCTGGCAAGTCTCAAAGCCATGCGGTTACTTAATATTTCAAGAAATAATCTGTCTGGTAGTATCCCCGAGGATATTGGCAATCTAAAGTTATTAGAATCTCTTGACCTCTCTTGGAACAAATTATCCGGTCCTATTCCTTCTAGTGTCTCAAACCTGATGTTCCTCACTGCTCTCAATCTCTCCAACAACCTTCTGTCCGGAGAGATACCTACGGGCAGTCAGCTCCAAACACTTGAGGACCCATCGATCTTCGGCAATAATCTGGGACTTTGTGGCCCTCCATTGAGCATCCCATGCACAAACAATTCGAGTAGTACAGCACCAATGGATGGCGACCACGAACATGAAATAGTGTTGCTGTACTACTCGGTGATTGCTGGAATTGTCTTCGGTTTCTGGGTATGGTTTGGATCATTGTTTTTCTGCAAGATCTGGCGGGTTGCTTTCTTCCGTTGTATTGATGCCATGCAACAGAAAGTTGTGCACAAGATGAAGCGTACCTGATTGTTTTTATGATAATTATCTTCTTCCCACTATATAAGCTGCAATCATTGTTTTCTTTCACCAATAATCTGGAAGTATATGTGCTTGCAGTGTGCAGGATTGGCCAGATTGTATTAGTTTTTATTCTCTGAATTTTTGTGCTTTCCTACAGTACCATTCCGTAGGAATTTTGGGCTCAATGTAGCAGATTCTTATGTTTTTCTTTATTATTCATGCGAACCAAAAAATGCCCTTAAGCACAAAGTACGTACTACTATATTGAAATGTCAAGATTGACTGTTCCGAATATCTCAATAGAAGAAGAACTGAACTCTAATGAGAAATGTACCTCTAAGAAAATACCTGTGGTCCCCCCCCCCCCCCGCTCCCGTGTCGTCCTCCTCGGGCGACCCGGGGGCGACTAGAGTTTCCCCCCGGCGCCGCCACCCCGTACAGCCTCTCCTCCCCTTGCCACCACTTGAGGGACGCCAGGGAAGCCTCGGCGGCCGCCGATGAAGGTGGCGGCGAGGCCTCTTGTCGCTTTGCTCCCCTCGCGAAGGACCCCGGACCCGTGGGCGGCGGCCCCGGCCGGCGAGGCGGCGCAGCCTCCACGGCAGGTGGCACTCGCGGGATGTGGTGGCCAGCCTCCTCGGCTGCTCGGGCAGCGCGGAGCCGGTGGGTGGTGGTCATGGCGCGGTCTCTTCCGTTCCAGATCTGAAGGTCAGGTTTTTGTTTCTCCTCCTCTGCTCACTCCTCCCCTACGGATGTTTCCGCCCGGCAGCTTTGACTGCCAGTTCCGGTGCAGGCGGGGTGTTGGTGGCATAGATCGAGTCCGGGGGAAACCCTTGGCCAATTCTCCGACCACGGCGGCGACGGTGCGTATCGCCTTTCTCCTTCGAGGCGCCGCTGAGGACTCCTCTATCCATCCCCTGTCCCAGATCCCGGGTGAAAGCCCAAACCTTGTCTCGGATTGGGCGGCGGCGGCGCCCTGCGCGTCATTCCCTCCTTGGAGGCACCGCCTTGGGTGGTCTGGTTCTTCGGGTGAGTGGCGCCGAGGTAGGAGAACGCCCGGCGGCTGCAAGTCCCAGCAGAGGCTTGTTCCAAGCTTCGCCCCTGGGTCCTTGCAGCTTTCTTCTTCGACAATCCTGCCAGCGGCTTTCCTTCTGTTCTCGGTTGGCCAAGGAAAGTGGTAGTGCAGCTAGTGGGTGTGCCTACAGCGCGGTGAGGACCGTGAGCTATGTCTGCTCTGGGTCTGGGCGGACACCTGCTCAAGCTCTCGGGTGAGCGCCCAACGACCCGACGGTCCGGCGCCTTCGAGCCTAGGCGAGAGGAAAGGGTTCCTCTTCGGCGTTGGAAGACAGGTGTTTGTGGTCCCAACCCAAAGTTACGGCTGCTCTCGGTGCTTGCAGGCCAATGTCTGATCCTCGAGGCTTCTCTGTTCCCCTGTTCTTGGTGCCGCGGTGCAGCGGGCTTCGACATTACTTGCAGGGTTTTCATGATTTTCTTTGAGTGCAGTAGTGTGCGATGTGTTATAAGCTGTTCTATCAGCTCCCTTGTATCTTTCGGTCGCTCATGCTTGGTGGCCTTGTGTAATCCTGGCAGGTTGATGGTTTTGTTGATTCAAAGTCGGGCTCTCCTGGAGCCTTCGTTCTAAAAAAAAAAAAAATACCGGTTGAAAGGATTAAGATTGTACTTAAAATCGAGACAAGGGTGTTAAATCACCTCAACAAAACAGAATATTTTGTGGATGAATATGACAAAAAACAAACAGACAGTTTACTGCCTCTGTACAAAAAAGGTTAACCTTGACCGTGGTGACCATCTCTAATCCTTACAAGCCAAGCAGGGGACGTACGGGAGAAAGAGAGAAGCGAGTTGGGGCACTTATGCTGAAAGCCTGAAACGATCTGCAAGTAGCATATGTAGTGCATAATAACCACCTGTTGTCGACGATCGCTGCAGACCAAACTGCTACAAGGAACGCCTGGCAGGGGAGGCGTAACAGATCAGCTTTGTCGATGTAAGGTCCCATGGAGGCAGAGTCGAGGGATAGACGAACCTCACTGAGGAAGAGGTCAATCTTAGTCTAGCTCAGCCAGCCAAGAAAGTCCACTGAAAATCGAACACTGTCATTCGTCGTAGCACCCAAACTCGAAAGGGTTTACCACTTGACGTGCAGTACAGAGCTAGCCGAGAACTCCGGATAGGTTAGTTGATGACAAATTGGTTAGTTTGCTGTTGATAAACCTTGGTGGATTGTTTTGTTGGATCTGCCTTGTATCAGTTGTATGTTCCGTTAATTGGTTTCTGAACTCTGTAACTGCTTACCTTTACGATCGTAGACATGGGCTTTCCTAGCAGAGAAAGCTATGGCTTGCTCAAGCTGACTCAGCCAGTGGCCGCGGGCGGAGGTTAGTGCACAATATTAAATGGCTATTGACACATTCGCTCAAAATGCTTAAAATCTGACGTCTGCTCATTAGGATTATTACAACACCGTACCCATGAACTCTCTAGTTCATAGGGCATTTTGAAATGGCACAAGACAATGGCAGTACGTATGGAAAATGTGGGCAAATGTTTAGATCTTGTGGCCACAAGGACGAACATTCTTGTGGTCCAGAGTTTTCAATCCTAGACTAGACATAGACTGGGTTTGCGTCGACTACGAGATTTGGTTTGGAAACAAGAACAAGACCACGTCCTCGAAGACCTCGGGTCGGACGCAGAGACGTGCACAGCAGGCCACCGCGCACACCAGATGTCGCTTCCCCGGGCCAACCATGGTAGGAACCGCCCCCGCCTCCACCATCCCCATTTCCAGCAGGCATCACCGACGGATCCTTCAGTCTTGACAATGCGGGAGAGGAGGGGAGGAGCCTCAACCGGCGGTGGTGGCTAGGGTTGCCGCCACGTCACCCTCCTGCACCATGTCTGTTGTATACTTTCGTAGTTCAATTTTTTTTCGAATAGGAGGTTGTATCCCAGGGCTCTGCATCGAGTGATTCACATAACTATTATATTATTAGCTTATTCACTGGTCATTACAAAATGTGCCACATCACAAAAAGAACAATCAGAAAACCATGATACAATTCACGAAATCATGATTCTAGTGCTAACATGCCACTCAAATCGTAGTTCAATATGTCACATGTATGTCTATTTCCACCCCACCTCTCGCCCGCCTATAGGTACTGTAGGTTTCCTATGCCAGTGAGAAAATTTATGAATTTTTGTTTGAGCGACAACTAATTGCGGACGGAGGAATTATTTGCGTAATCAGACGATAACTTGTCCACATGGCCGAACATTAATTTGGTCCAGACTTTTCAACTCTAGGCATAGACTGACTATTTGATTCCTACAGAGACGTGTAGCTGGTTTGGGTGGTGTACATTTGCACTTGTGTTAACGGACAGCCACAGCCACACACATGGTCATCAGTCATGAGTCATGACCTTATGACCGAGTACACTACTGACTAGTATTCACCTTCTTGTGAGGTTGAGAATTAAGATAACCAGATATTATTCTTCTTTTCTACACCAATCTCTTTCATCTATGTGAACTCTAGCTACTTGTAAACTAAGGAAATGCTCTGCAGCTTGCCACTTTCTTACCCAACACTTCAATGGCGCCCCTAAAGAAACTCTTCCATACCTCGCTTCTCTTGCTAGTATGTGCAGCCAAGGCGACCAACCCGGAAGCGGAAGCACTTCTCCAATGGAAGTCCACTTTGGTTGGAACCAACTCCCTGTCCTCGTGGTCTACTGAAAATTCCACCTGCTGTTGGTTTGGTGTCTCCTGTGACGCTGCCGGGCATGTTACGGAACTCAGCCTTCCCAACGCTGGACTCAACGGTACGCTCGATTACTTGTATTCGGCAGCATTCTTGAACCTCACCAAGATCAAACTCAGCAACAACAATCTTGTTGGCACCATCCCAGCAAACATATCCAAGTTGCTCATGCTCACCTATCTGGACTTGAGCAGCAACAATCTTGCTGGTGCCATCCCCTACCAACTCAGCAACCTACAAATGATTGTCAAGTTTAATCTAGGAAAGAACCACTTGACTAACCTGGAAAACAGCAAGTTCTCACCTATGTCCAGTTTGAAGATGTTGTCGCTAGCTAATAATAATCTCAGTGGCACCTTCCCACAATTTATCCTCAACTGCACCAATTTGAAGATGAGATCCCTCGATTTATCGGGCAACGCCTTCTCAGGGCCATTACCAGATTCACTACCGGAGATGGTCCCAAGGTTGAGGTATCTAAATCTGTCCATTAATGGTTTCTATGGATCCATACCTCGCTCATTCTCAAGGCTCAAAAACCTCGAGGCACTATATCTTGGAAGAAATAATCTGACAGGAGGAATCCCACCCGAGCTGGGGATGATATCTGGGTTGCGAAACCTTTCACTAGGCAGGAACCTGTTGGATAATGAGCAACTAGTATTCACTGAGGGCCAAAGGCCATTACATATACATGTGTGTCAA
The DNA here is from genome assembly GCA_021437245.1 of Aegilops speltoides. Classification (NCBI taxonomy): domain Eukaryota; kingdom Viridiplantae; phylum Streptophyta; class Magnoliopsida; order Poales; family Poaceae; genus Aegilops; species Aegilops speltoides. The sequence continues at coordinate 37,877 of JAHHZJ010004141.1, read as the reverse complement.
AGTGCAGAAAACCCCTTATAGAACGGGGATATACCGAAAAGGGACTATACACATCTAACACCCCCCCTCAAACTCATGGTGGATCAACAACACTGAGTTTGGAGAGGAAAAAGGTATGCTGCGCTCGAGTCTGGGCCTTCGTGAAGAAGTCAGCCAACTGTAACTCTGAGGGCACATAGTGAAGAGCAAGAATCTGATCCTGCACAGCAGCACGCACAAAGTGGGCATCCACACCGATGTGCTTGGTGAGCTCATGCTTCACCGGGTCACGCGCAATACTGATAGCACCAGTACTATCTGACAGTAAGGGAGTCGAGGTAGGAGCCGACACACCAAAGTCCTCAAGTAACCATCGCAACCAGATCACCTCGGCCGTCAACATAGCCATGGCTCGCAACTCAGCCTCTGTACTCGAGCGAGAAACTGCAGTCTGTTTCTTTGTCTTCCAGGCAATCAGAGAGCCACCAAGAAAGACACAGATGGCGGAGCAATGGCGTCGATCAGAGGGATCACTAGCCCAGGTAGCATCAGAGTAAGCCTGGAGCTCAAGAGAACTGGAGCGAGGAAAGAAAAGGCGCTGAGAGATCGTGCCACGAAGATATCGTAGAACACGGAGTAGGTGACTATAGTGGACAGAGGTGGGAGCTGAAACAAACTGACTCAGGATGTGAACGGGATACGAGATGTCAGGACGCGTAACAGCAAGATAGACAAGGCTACCGACGAGGTGACGATAGCGAGTGGGATTAGGGAGAGGGTCACCATCAGAGGCACGAAGCTGAATGTTGAGCTCCATAGGAGTCACAACGGTGCGGTCATCGGTGAGAGCAGCTCGAGCAAGAAGATCCTGAATGTATTTCTCTTGAGAGATGTAGAAGCCATCAGAGGTGGAGGAAATCTCAATCCCAAGAAAATAGCGAAGAGGGCCAAGATCAGTCATAAGGAACTGCTCGTGAAGGCGGGCCTTGACAAAGCGATGTAATCAGTGTCGCCACCAAAGATGATCATGTCATCAACATAGAGAAGGAGAAGAGTCCGACCACGGGAGACGTGTGAACAAACAGTCTTGGGATCATGGTGGTGGGCAAGAAACCAGCCGCGGTCACCACAGATCTGGCGCTCAAACCAGCGCGAGGGCCTGTTTGAGACCATCTGAGGAGCGGCGAAGTCTACAGACCATACCATCAGGAGCATAGTACCCCGGTGGTGGCTGCATGTAGACCTCCTCACGCAACTCGCCATGGAGAAAAGCGTTCTGAACATCAAGTTGAGAGATAGACCACTGACGAACAGAAGCCACAGCAAGAAGAGTGCGAACAGTGGTCATGTGGGCCACAGGAGCAAAAGTCTCATCGTAATCACGCCCCTGCTCCTGCTGAAAGCCACGGGCCACAAGACGAGCTTTGTAGCGCTCAAGAGAACCATCGGAGCGAGTCTTAAGCTTATAGACCCACTTGCAGGTGATGGGACGGACACCAGAAGGGAGAGGAACCAGATCCCAAGTGCCAGAGCGCTCAAGGGCAGCAAGCTCTTCGGCCATCGCAAGCTGCCACTCAGGCTGAGTCATGGCAGTCCGATAGGAAGTGGGCTCAGCAATGACAGAGAGACCATACCGATCAGGGGAGTAGCGATCAGGTGGGAGGCGAGGCCGAGCACGAAGATTATGAACCGGGGGAGGAGCACCAGAGGTGGAAGGCTCATCAGGGGAGACATCCTCAGTATGAGGGCGGCGAGTATAGTGGAGAGGAAACGGTAAGAAAGGGCGACGAACTGAAGATGATGGTGGAGAGGTGGAGGAGGAGGATGGAGAGGATGGGGTCGGTGGTGAGAGAGAGGATGGGGTCAGTGGCGAGGGAGAGGAAGGAGAGGTGCGGAGGAAGAGATGACACAGGGAGGCACATAGCGGGGTGTATCGGGAAGGAGAAGGAAAGCAAGGTCATCGACAGAGAGACTCGAGGAAGAAGAACGTGGGTAGTAGGAACGAGACTCATCAAAGGTCACATCACGCGAGATGCGCAAGCGACGACCTACAGGATCCCAACATCGATAGCCCTTGTGCTCATCGCTGTAGCCAAGGAAGACACACTCAACCGACTGAGCAGTCAATTTGGTGCGTTCTCGGGGGGCAAGAAGAACATAGCACACACATCCAAACATACGAAGAGCTGAGTAGTCGGGAGAGCGACCAGTGAGACACTCCATAGGAATACCCCCCTGAAGGGCAGTCGATGGCTGAATGTTTATGAGATAGGTGGATGCGAAACAGCCTCAGCCCAAAAATGGGGTGGAAGGAAGCAGCAATCATGAGTGCACGAGCCGTCTCAAGCAAATGGCGATGCTTATGTTCGCAACGCCATTTTGAGCATGAGCCCTGGGCAAGAGAACTGGGCAAGAGTACCCTGTTCCGCTAGAAAACCACGCAACAGCTGAGAGATATACTCCCCAGCAGAGTCAGCACGAAAAGTACGAATGGGCGTGGCAAACTGGTGTGAACCATGGCAGCAAAACGTTTGTATATAGAGAGAACCTCGCTACGAGATTTCATGAAGTAGAGCCAAGTGTAGCGAGAGAAATCATCAATAAACAAAACATAGTAGCGATGACCACCTTTCGAATCAAAGGGAGCAGGACCCCGGACATCGAAATGGACTAAGTCAAGCGGATCTTTGAGATCTTGACTCACTAGTAGGATAAGGTAACTGAGTCTGTTTGCCAAGTCTGCAACCATTACAATGTAAGGAGACATCTCCAGATACAGACCCTAAGAGACCCTGACGCACTAAGGAAGATAGACGAGAGCCACAGATGTGACCAAGTCGATGATGCCACTGCTGGAAGGACGCAGACGAAGAGGCAGCAAGAGCGTGGGAGCTGGCAGAGGTGGTGGCAGCGGAAGGAACACAAAGCCAGTCAACTTCCCAAAGGCCCTCTGACTCACGGCGCCGGGGGCCAGCACCAACCAAAGCTTTGGTGCGACGATCCTGAATGGAGCAAGAGTCGGTGTCAAGAATGACACGACAACCAGAATCAGTAAGTTGGGCAGCAGAGAAAAGATTCATGGTAAGACGAGGAACATGTGAAACACTCGGAACAGAAAAGGATGGAGTGGAAAGAATACCACGACTAGCAACAGGAAGAGGTGTGCCATCGGCGGTAAGAACATTGACAGGCAAATCAAGAGGTCGGAGAGAAGACAACACAGAAGAATCAGAAGACATGTGGAAGGAAGCTCCAGAATCCAAAACCCACGAAGATGTACCTGACTGTGTAGATGCCTGCGGTGGTGGAGAAGGGGCTGCAGTCACAGCAGCAGCTGAACCAGTCGATGTAGAGCCTGAGGAAGCAAGGAGGCGCTTGAGGCGAACAATGTCCTGGTCAGTGAGTGACGGAGTCGAGGAAGACACAGGAGTCCCACTGGAGGAGGAGCGTCTCTGGTCTCGCTTCTTCTGGCGACAATCAGACTCTGGGTGACCTGACCGTGAGCAATAACCACAAACGGTGTCACGGCGCGACGCGCCCTTCTCAGCATAAGGAGGACGGCTCACCCCCCCTGGAGGAGTAGGCAGGAGCGGCGGAGCAGACGACACAGGAGCCCGGGCGGCCAATACTGACGGAACCAGAAGCAACCCAGCAGAGCGAAGGCGGGTCTCCTCAGCACGAAGCTCAGCAAGTATCTCTGAGATAGGAACACGACCACGAGCAAGCAGGTGAGCACGTCGAGGCTCAAACTCGGATCGGAGACGAGATAAGAACTCATGGACCCTCTGAAACTCAAGATCCGACCGAGTAGTCTGACAGCAACGACAGGTTCCACAAACAACTGTCCGAAGAGAGTCAAGCTGGCGCCAGATGGCAGAGCACTGTGAATAGAACTCATCAACAGAAGAATCACCTTGCTGAAGTGCATGCTCTTGGCGCACCACAGATAGGTAGAGAGCATCACCAGAGGGCTGATAGCGCTGACAGAGATAAGACCACATTGCTGCAACTGTGCCAAGTCCCATGAACTCCGGCAAACCGAGGAGGACACTCATGAGAACAGCAGCAGCGAGCATCATCATTGCACCACCGAGTGTAAGCGCACAGATCATCGCGGTACACGAGAGAGCATCGGAATAAGCAGATACCGCTGATCATAAGCCTCAACCGCAGCATCATCCGAGTCTTGGCAGCAGCCGGTCACCGAGAAGCATCAGCAGCAAGGACCGGCGGCATTTGGTGGGATTAGGGCCATCGGCGCAACCGGGCATGGCGGACAGGAGACATCGCCAGAAAGAACGCCCCACAGAAGGAGACCGCGCATATGGATACGCATGAAGCCCACAAACTCAGCATAGTTGGTGCCGTCGAAGATGACCGAGCACCGAGGGACCGCGACATAGCCCGAAGCAGACATGAGAGAACCTCTTTTTTTTTTTTTTTTTGGTGGTCAACGGACCCTCAACTCGATCTGGAACGAGGGGATCTCGAACCAGCGAGTCCACAATGAGCGACCGCGGGCAGGGAGCGCGGGAGGCAGGGACTCCCTGATGCAGCGATTCGAGCAGCGCAGGCGGGGGCCCGACCTGAGAGGAGCGGAGCGCGGTCCTGTGCGAGATCGAGCAGAGGACAAGCCGGGTAGCAGCGCAGCTCAGCGCGTGAGGAGGAGGAGCAGCGGAGCAGGCGCCCCAGCAAAGGGAGCTGGCGGCCAAGAGAGGACCGGCCCCGAACTAGGCCGCCAAGCGGAGCAGAGAAGGGGGGGGAAGGGCGGCCCGCCGGCAGGAGGCGGCGGCAGCTCAGCGGAGCAGACCAGGGTGGCCGGAGCTGCAGCGAGGAGGACCGGGGCGTGCGGATCCGCGGCGAGGAGAGCCGGGACGCACAGATCCACAGCGAGGAGAGCCGAATCTGGCAGTGGACGGACCGGAAGAGGAGCTAGCACGGAGTTGCAGCGTGCGGGAGAGAGGGGAACCTAACATCTGATACCATGTTGGATAATGAGCAACTAGTATTCACTGAGGGCCAAAGGCCATTACATATACATGTGTGTCAAAGTGCAGAAAACCCCTTATAGAACGGGGATATACCGAAAAGGGACTATACACATCTAACAGAACCCACTTGGTGGGTCGATCCCAACCTCACTGGGGCATCTTCAGTTGCTACAGGTGCTCCAACTCAGAAACGCTAGTTTAGTTTCTACTCTTCCACCTGAGCTAGGGAACCTTACTAGTCTTAAGCGTCTCGAGCTGCAGCAGAATCAGTTACATGGAAGTTTGCCACCATGCTTTGCTAGGATAAAAACATTGGCGGTTTTTTCATTGGCTGGAAATAATATTAATGGTACCATCCCGACAGAGATGTTCACAAACTGGACCAAGCTCGAGTATTTTGATGTATCCAGAAACTTGTTTACTGGAAGAAGCCCATCGCATATCAGCAAGTGCAAGAAGCTCAAAGTTTTTGTTGTATCCAGAAACTTGTTAACTGGAAGCATCCCATCGCATGTCTGCAAGTGCAAGGAGCTCATCTATTTTGATGTATCCGAAAACTTGCTAACTGGAAGCATCCCAGTGGGGATAGGGAGCCTGCGAAACTTGCAAGCATTGTTTTTGTCCAAAAATCTCCTTACTGGAAATATGCCATCAGATATTGGTAATGCAACATCTTTGCAATTCCTTGACATCAGCTCCAACCATCTAATGGATGAGCTTCCTAAAACTATCTCCTTGCTCGTAAATCTTGTTGCTCTCGACTTGTCTGGCAACAAGTTTACAGGCATCATACCTCATTGTTACAGCAAGCAGTTGTCAGTTAAGGTTGCCAATAGTACATACAGTAGCAACTTCTCGGGAGAATCAAGGTCTGTGTTTTGTGGGTTAACACTTCTGCAGCTCTTGGATATATCAAACAATGAGCTGTTTGGAGATTTTCCTGCTTGCTTGTGGAATTTGAAAGATTTACAAACCTTGGATTTGTCAGGCAATGCTTTTGCTGGGGAAGTTCCAACCTCAACTTTCTATAACTCTTCACTAAGGTCACTGCACTTGTCAGGCAACGACTTCACAGGTTGCTTTCCAGCGGTGTTGAAGAACTTAAAAAGCCTAGTTGTTTTGGATCTCGGGAACAATAAAATTTCTGGTGTAATTCCTCCGTGGATAGGGGAGAGCAATCTTTCTTTGAGGATTCTCAGCCTGCGAACAAACAAGTTCTTCGGAAGTATTCCTTGGCAGCTATCACAACTCCCCCATCTCCAATTTCTTGATTTTTCTGAAAACAATTTTGTAGGTTCCATACCACAAAGTTTCATCAACTTCTCCTTGATGAGACAGACATTTGTGATGCAACCATTTGTAACAATTGACATACCTCAGTGGTATTCTTACAATGGCAGCATGGCCATAACTTGGAAGGGACGGGAGTACACTTTTGAGGGAAGATATGCATTTGTGACAGGTATTGATCTCTCTGGTAATTCTCTATCTGGTGAGATCCCTTCAGAGCTGACATGTCTCAGAGGCATGCGGTTACTAAATATTTCTCGAAATAATCTGTCTGGTAGTATCCCCAAGGATATTGGCAATCTAAATTTATTAGAATCCCTTGACCTCTCTTGGAACAAACTATCAGGCCATATTCCTCCTAGTGTCTCAAACCTGATGTCCCTCACCACTTTCAATCTCTCCAACAACCTTCTGTCAGGAGAGATACCTACAGGCAGTCAGCTCCAAACACTCGATGACCCATCGATCTACGACAATAATCTGGGACTCTGTGGTCCCCCCTTAAGACCATGCACAAATAATTCAAGTAGTACAGCACCAATGGATGGGGTAAAGGAACATCACCATGAACTCGAAACATTGTGGCTATACTACTCTGTGATTGCTGGAATTGTCTTTGGTTTCTGGGTATGGTTTGGAGCATTATTTTTCTGCAAGATCTGGCGGGTTGCTTTCTTCAGTTGGGTTGATGCCATGCAGCAGAATGTTGTGCACAAGATGAAGCGTATCTGACTGTATTTATGATGCTTCGCTCTAGATGCACAGTTTGGCAGAAGAGGCTGCTTTATCTGCATTCCGCATTGTATAATGTATTTTTCATGACCCTGCAGCTGCAGTTGCAGTTGTTTGTTTTGTTTCACCAATAAGCTGCAAATTTATGTGCCTGTTGTGGGCAGAATTGGCTTGTAGTTGTTGTATGATGTGACCAGTGTTCTACAGGATTGCATTAGGTTTTATTGTCTGATTTTTTGTGCTTTCCTACAATATAGTTCGACCGGATATTTAGCAAGAGGTATAACCTCTTTGATAAATTCTTTGGAGTGACATCTACTCAATCTCCATAGTAATTTTTGTGTTTTTCTCCGTGGTGCAACCAAACAACAACAATTAGAGTATATTGTGTTTCCGCTTGCTGTAGGATTCGAGATGTCAACGATTATGGTATATTTTGGATCATTATAGTATATTGTATTTCTGCTTTTTCATGTTCCAGTGTTTGTTGAATCATGCGACCAAAAAGGCCCTTACGCATGGTTTACTACTGTATGAGAAAAGTCACGATTGATGTTTCGGACTCTAATGACAAAATGTACATCGATAAGCAAATACCTCTGGGGAGGATTAATATTGCATTTAAGTAGAGATGAGAGTATTAAATCAACTCAATTAACAAGTCTTCTATTTGTTGACAAGTATAATAAAAACCAACCACAGGTTTTTGTCTCCTCTCTAAGATAGATTAACCTTGACAGTGATTAGCATTTGAAGTCTTTTTTCCCCATCTGCATCAATTACGATGAAAGACTGAAATGATCTTCCAGTCGCATATGTATGATCGTTGCAGGTACCACCCATGGAAGCTGCCGACCAAGAAAAAGAAAGCCGCCGCTATCATCACAAAATTTGAATATCCTGCCTTTTATTGTATTATCAGATTGAAAAATTCAATCTTATGTGGATGGTCTGTTTCATAACATAATATGTTTACCAAACGGACTATGTATCTACATAGACCACTTTTCAACGTGCGGACAAAAGGTGTCCTGTTTCTGCTGTATAGTGAAGCCCTTCCTTCTGCTATCTTTGAATGCATAGTTGCAATCATGATTGTTCAAAGCCTTCTACATCTTCTTTTTCTTCATCAAGCGTAGAGGCCATGGAGGAGTGCCGGACAGAGCAAACAAACAATGGGCACAACAAAGATGGGCAGCGGTTTTCTGCAGTGTTGTTTGATGACTCCATAATCCCGTCATGTGATCATCACGGTGAGGACAAGGATTGAGGTGATAGAAAATCATGTCCAACAAAGTCTCCTCGCATGAGCATGACAGATGGAACTTGCAGCAGCAGAGCGGTCATAAAAACAGAATACTATGGTGCCGGCATGGAGACTAAAACTCAGTCCAGAGCAGCTTTCGTCTTGCCAATCGGTGCGGATTTTGGCAGGCATTCCAGCAATGTGGCTGTGTGAAGGACTCGTGGTTGAAGGTCCATTTGGAGCTCGACCATATGGAGACCCCGCCGCCATTCTCCGAGTCCGCAAAGCTTGGCGACCTCCGCCATGGATTTAAACCCATCGAGAAATGAGCCGCTGTTGCTCCTTGTGGCGGGATATAGGCTGTTTGTGTGAGTAGTCAGACACGTGCATGCTGGAGACCGGCCTCTGCAGGAAGCTCTTGATCATCTTGCTTGTCCTTGGTCACCCGTTTGCTTTTGTCAGTCAGTGCTATGGGTGCTGTCAGGTGGAGGAGACGAGTTTGGTGATATTTTGCTGCCATCATCTAGGGAGCTTCCTTGCAATCCATGGCATCTCCTCTTTGAGAGTAAATTGCAAAAAACCACCACATTTGGGGACGTGAAATCAAAAAACCACCACCTTTCGTTTTTTTTGCAAAAAACCACCAGTATTGTGCTAACAGTTTGCAAAAAACGCTGATTGCTCGATCAGTCCCGTTTGAGGGCAAACCTGACGCCCAGGGCCCGCTGTCAGGTGCCACGTGGCCCGCCTCCAAACGGCGCCGTTAGACGGCGCAAGACAAAACCCTACCGGGTCGAACCCGGTCGACCATTCCCCCCACTCCCCCCAAATCCCACCGTGCCGCCTCCTTCCCGCTCACCCCCGTCGTGTTCACCCATGGCCGTCGACGGCGGCGGCGGCGGCTCTGCCGGAGATGGCAGGGACGAGCGCGGGAACTCCTCTTCCCTCGACGGCGGGGGCAAATCTTTCTCCCACGTTCAGCAGTCGCGCGCTTCGTCCTGGTGCGGCCGCGTGCGACGGTGGAGATGAGCACCCCCAGGAACCCGGCAGCTACGACATCGAGATGTCAGCGGCGGCAAGGTTGGCGCAGGTCTGGAAGGCGAATCCGCATGACAGCCACAACTTCACTTCTGGTCTTGGCGGCGTAGAGTGAGTTCTGTGTCCCTATTTGTACATTTATTTGCATTATGTGTTAGAAATTAGGGTTTACACTGCTGTTTAGGAACTATGGTTTATAAATTTGTGTTGTCACTGATGTTTAGGAACTATGGTTTATAAATCTGTGTCGCTATTTCTACAGTTTAGGAACTAGGTTTTAGAAATATTGGTTTCAGATCTGAACAACCAGTCCAAATTTCAGAGATTTATTGATTCTGCAATATTGAAAACTTAAATTGATTCAATGTATTGTTAACTGCATTTATGTGAATATGGTATATACTGAATTTAGAGTAGATTGAATTGTTAGTTAACTTATTTGGTGTTGATGTAGTGTACTGTTAATGAATTACAATGAGCTGAATATATTGTTAACTGAATATGATGTGCTCTGTTTTGTGTTTGCAGTCTGGATGATGAAATATGGGATGTTCGGTTTCATTTCCATGGTTGTGACAACTTGGAAAGGACCTTATGTCAGTCAGATATTACCTACATCAATCTTTTAGCTCTAATTGGGACAGAGGGGTATGATGAGAAGGACTCCATGTACTATGTGAAGGAAGATGGTTCAGGAATGGAAGGAATGCAGCTGATTAAATGTACTGAAGACGTAGAAGAAATGCTGGAATTATATGAGGAGAAAAGGTGTATCACTATCACAGTTATGAAAGGAAGAACATCACTTAGGCCACAATTGCACATCAACAATGGAGATGAAGTTGAGAAGCAGATACCTATTTCAGAGATTGGTTCACCTAAAGTATATGATATAGATGATGCAGGTGCGCTCTATCCAAGTCAGTCCAGTGAAAGAGCAAAGTGCTCTGTTCCTACTATAAGTGTTTATACACAAGATTCTATTGGAGACTACCTTTTCACTCAGGAGAGCTGCAATGTGAGAAAGGGGAAGGACATTGCAGGTGTCAATGAGCTAGATGCATTTCTTAATGAGTTTGCTGATGACATGCCAGTAGTGCAAGAAGTTCAAATGGAGGAGGAGGAAATGTTTGTGGAGAAAGAAGTTACAAATGCTGACAGCTCTGAAGATGATGATGAGAGTTCAGAATCTGATTATGGCATGGGGAAGGAGGTAGCTGGAGAGGAAGTGGATGATGATGCTGATCTCCACCAGAAAATAAAAGATTTGAAGAGGAAAAGAGAATTTGAAGGGGATTCAGAGCCAGAGGACTTGTTCTGTGAGTCTGAGGAGGAAGAGGAATTTGTTCCACCAGAACCTTTGCATAAATTGCCAGTAAGGAGGGGCCCAACAAGTAGATCTCATTGCAGCTCTCAATCTGCACTTGAGCCTGACTATATCCCCTTAAGTGATGAAGATATAGATCAGCCCCATCCAGATGATTCTGATGCAGAAGTGGAGGTTTATTTGCCTTCAAGTGGTAGAAAATCCAGGGCAAAGAAGATGAAGGTCAGGCAATGGTATGATGAGAGCAGGTTAACCCCACAGGAGCAAATTTGCTGGCATTTGTATTTTCTGGATGTGTACCAGTTCAGAAGAGCTTTGGTTAACTTGCATGTCACTCAAAGGAGGAATTTTCATTACCATAGAAACAACAAAGACAGGATTATAGTTGACTGTGTTGAGAAAGGATGCCCCTTTCACATGGTTGCTTCTGTAATTGGTAATGAAAAAACTTTCTGTATTAGGAAATTGCAACTAGAGCACACCTGTGCTCCATCTGGTGAGAACTGCAAGGTACCAACAAGGTTTGTGGCAAAAGCAATTGAGGATAGCATGAGGACAGATCCTAGAGCAGGAGTTGAAACTGTCATAGAGAAGACAAAGGAAAAAATTTGGTGTGGAGGTTGGAAAGAACAAGGCCTATAGGTCAAGGCAGAAAGCTCTTTCAGTTGTCCAAGGTGATCAAGAAGCACAATACACAAGGATCAGAGACTATCTACACACTGTGTTGGACACCAACCCTGGGAGCAGATGCATTGTCACCACAAGAGTTGTGAGAGAGCACCCTAGTCCCAATCCAAGATTTCATAGACTTTTCATGTGTCTTGGAGCACAAATAGAAGGATTTTTGAAAGGGTGTAGACCTTTCATTGGTATGTTCTTGTCACATTTATTCCATTTCATTTATTCTCTTTCATTGCATTTTTAATTTGTTGTGCTGCATTCTATTAAATCATGTTCATTTCAGGTCTAGATGGATGTTTTGTGAAGTTGAATACAGGACAACAAATATTGGCTGCTACAGGCAGAGATGGAAACAATAACATCTTTCCATTGGCCTTTGGAGTGGTTGAAAAGGAAGACACCGAAAGTTGGTCATGGTTTTTAACTCAACTAAAGATTGCTATTGGTGGAGAATGTGGACAGTTTGGGTACTACACAATAATCTCAGACAGGCAGAAGGTGAGTTGCTCCATTTGCAAATTTACTTAACTTAGAATATTTTTTGCAACCTTAGTTTGACAACCTAGTTAGCATTTTAACTTAGGTATTAATTGTTTCACCAGGGCCTTCTTAATGCCATAACCCACATTTTTCCCAACTGCCCACAAAGATATTGTCTAAGGCACATTTATGCAAATTTCCAAAATGCTGGGTTTAGAGGAGATGAACTTAAGAAATATATGGATGCAGCTGCATATTCATACACCAAGGATGGTTTTAATGTTGCAATGGAAGAAATGAGGAAAGAAAGTGAGGATGCTTGGGCTTGGTTAAAGGAAATTCCTGTTGAAACATGGGCTAGGCATGCTATGGACAAGAATTGTAAAACTGACCTAGTAGTTAATAACATTAGTGAGGTATTCAACAGGATGATTTTAGATATTAGAGGAAAACGCATTAAAACAATGCTTGAAGGAGTAAGGTCTAAGTTGATGGTCAAGTTTAATGAAAAGAGAATTGGGGGAGAGATTGCTAGAGGGACAATTACCCCTACATATTCAGAAAAACTGGCAGAGTCCAAGGAATGGGCTAGGAACTGCAAAGCTTTGATGGCAGGCCCAGATTTGTATCAAGTCAATAGTGGGGAGAAATCCTATGCAGTCAATTTAAAGAATTGGACTTGTGGCTGTGGAAAATGGGACATGACAGCCATACCTTGCAATCATGCTGTCTCTGCAATTTATAAATCCAAACAGCATCCAGACGATTTTGTGCATCAGTTCTTTAAGAAGGAAATGTATTTGGAAGCCTACAAGCCAATGATATACCCTGTTCCTGGACCTGATCTATGGACAAAAACTGCTACAAGAGACATTGACCCCCCTGTTTTCCACAAGAAGAAGGGTAGGAAACAAACAAAAGAGGAGGAAGGGCAGGTTTGAAGTGCCTAAACCTAAGGACACATCAAGGATGGGGACAATTACATGTAGTAACTGCAGCAAGCAGGGCCATAGGTACACAAATTGTGGGGATGCTTTGAAGCCAGCACTTGCTGCTAGGAAGAACAAACACAAGGTACCTTGCATTACATGTGACCCTAGATAGATTTCCAAATTGTACCATTAATGCTCTGATCTGCCATTTTATTATTGTTGCAGGAAAATAGGGGTGCACCATCTTCTGCACCAAGGGCTGCACCAAGGGCTGCACCATCTTCTGCACCAAGGGATGCACCATCTTCTGCTGCAGCTCCATCTGATGCATCACCAGCTGGGAGGGCACCACCAAGGGCTCCAGCAAGTAGGGCAAGCAGCTCAAGAGCTCCAGCAAGCAGGGCAAGCAGCTCAAGACAGAGGAAAAAACCATCCAGGCTCAAAGATTACTTTTATGCTTCAGGGAACTAATGCTTCCTTGTTGATCATTATTCCTGTTGGTCTGATGTTGGTCTACTGTTATTGAGCAAGAAACTCATGTTGGTCTGATGTTATGGAGCAAGAAACTCCTGTTAGTCCAGCAAACTTGTTATTTTGGAGCAAGAAACTCATGTAATCTTGCTGTGTTATGATGTTATGGAACAACTTATGCACTGTTATGGAACAACTTATGGTTTAATGTTATGGAACAACTTATGCACTGTTATTATGATCCATATGATACTTTATGCACTGTTATTATGATCCATATGATGTTATGGAGCAAGAAACTCATGTAACAATCTTGTTGTGTGTTGCTGAATTTTTTTTTCTCAAATGACCATGCTGAAATGATCATGGTGTTGCTGGATTTTGGCATGAGTTTCTTGTTCCCTCGACGGTTGTCGAGGGGTAGGGTTAACCCTACATGAGTTGATGGCATCCTCGACGGTTGTCGAGGGGTAGGGTTAACCCTACATGAGTTGATGGCATCCTCGACGGTTGTCGAGGGGTAGGGTTAACCCTACATGAGTTGAGGCCATCCTCGACGGTTGTCGAGGGGTAGGGTTAACCCTACATGAGTTGAGGCCATCCTCGATGTTACCATCAAAATTCATATTAAACTTCAACAAGTACCATCATAATTCATATTAAACTTTATCAAGTGCCATCAAATACCAAATCTTGGATTACAACAAGTAGCATCACATGGCAGATTAAAATTTAACCACTGCCATCAAATACCAAATCTTGGATTACAACAACAAGTACCATAAATAAGCACCATACATAATTTCCAACCATTCCTTCTATTACAAATAAGCACCATACATAACTATTGCAATCACTCATCACATATAGCCCTGATTCTCTTCAGCTTAGACTTGTTGGCCTCTCCATCCTTGAAAAGGTCAGATATGGCTAACTCAAGCCTTTTGTTCTGCTGATTGACTTCATCAACATGTGCATCTTTCCTCCATTTGCTAATGAGTTCAGCCTGAGTGGCCTGGATCTTCTTCAGCAGCTCTACATCTCCCATCAGTGACATATTCTCCTTCTCAAGATCAGTCTTGATTTCATTAGCATCAGGTGCAACCTGATCAGCGGCACTTTCCTGGACACTCTTCTGTTTTGCCTCCATCAGACGCTTCTCTTCTTCTAGCAGGGCAATCACATCTTCTTTAACCTTGATCTGCTCTTGGCTCTGCTCATACATATCCCAAAGCTTGCGCAAAGCATTCTTAAGTGGCTCTGGCCATTCTGGGTCAACCCACTCAACAAGACCACAGCTGTAACCTCCCTGATTAACCAAATAAATATTACAACAAGAATTATAATCAATTATTCAGGATTTAAGCAGTTCATATAGTTAACAAACATAATTATGCGTGTACTACTTGCTACAAGCAGCTACAAACCATGCCAATTAAGCATAATTACTTAGGATTTGACCATTCATAATTTTTTTAAATAAACCACTTGTAACATCTATTGCTTCAGTTAACAATCCTAATTCTTCAGTTAACATCTACTGCTAACAGTAAGGAGTAGGAGTCAAAACAGAGCTGTATACATAATCACTATTGTACTCCATGAACACTGACCACCTAACACTACTAACCATTCACAAGGATCACAATTACTAACCTGCTCCGAACACCCCAAAAACCTACGGCCGGTGTGGATGCTTTGAAATGCAACTCCCCTCTCCACCTGTGTCTTATGACTGCAAATCGGGCCTCCAGAAACAATGCCGCACCATTCGGGATCCACAGTGGTCCGTGGTATCTACATTATTTGAACCATAGAAGAAAGTGACAGTCAAATACAAAATCAAATCGGTGAAATCCAACTTGAATTCGGGAAGAACCCTAACCCTAACTGACAGAGAGGAAAACTCACGTAGGGCTCCGATTCGTACGAGGGGAGAGAAATAGACGAGTCACTAGTCTCGCCGTCGTTCCAGGAAACCATGGCTGCTGCGGTCGCCGCGGCGGCTGCGGCGAGGGGGGGGGGGCGACGGCGGAGTGGGAGCGGCGGGGTCCGAGAGGCGAGGAGTGGGGAATGGCCGACCCGGTTGGGTTCGACCAGTTTGTCTTGCGCCGTCTAACGGCGCTTGACGGGCGCCGTTTGGAGGCGGGCCACGTGGCACCTGACAGCGGGCCCTGGGCGTCAGGTTTGCCCTCAAACGGGACTGATCGAGCAATCAGCGTTTTTTGCAAACTGTTAGCACAATACTGGTGGTTTTTTGCAAAAAAACGAAAGGTGGTGGTTTTTTGATTTCACGTCCCCAAATGTGGTGGTTTTTTGCAATTTACTCCCTCTTTGATGACTCAGGCCGTAATAGCTCTGCAAGCTGCTCATTGCGAGCGACGAGCCGACAACCGCTGCTGACTAGAATTGGACGAATCTAATGAATCCACACAATGTCCCTGTTTGGTCGTAGTAGCTCTGCAAGCTGCTCATATTCTCTTTTGGAACCTTTCAGAAGGTTATGGTCCTGTTTTCATTTACTGTTTTTCTTCTAGCTTGTTCATTATTTCCTTTCCTAAAAATGTTTGGCATTTCAATTTGTTCGCAATTTTCATAAAATGTTGCAAACAAAACTAAAGTGATTGTGTATAAAAAAAGTTCAAAAACAGTAAAAATAATGTTCACAGTTTCAGAAAACATTCAAATTTTAGAAGAAAAAAACTTCAGATTTCAGAAAGGTATCATCTATTAACTTTCAAAAAGTGTCAAATATGACTGCATTTTTCAAAAAAAAATTAGCTTTTCCGCACTTATAGAAACAAGTGTTATAAATAGCGGGCTACGGCAAATAGCAGCGGCCCTCCAAATCAGCTATAGTGAGGCTATAGCCTGCTATAGCCGGCTATTTCGCAAGTTTAGCGGGTTATGCCACATAGCGGCCCTTGCTCAAACTACTATAGCCGGCTATTTAAAACTTCGATAGAAACCGATTCGGAAAAAATGCTATAGTTCCGTGTCGCTAAAGTGTCATTCTCTACAAGGCCAGTCTCCTGGGTCGCTACAGCGCCTTTGAACCGGACTGACCCAGTTGGGGGTGCCCAAGGCGATGTGCAACCTCGGAGAACGGAGCTCCTTCTATCTGCCCTCGCTGCGTGTATAGGAGTTCGCGTATGAGCTGCGGCCCACTAGTTCTCTCACTTGCCCGCCGGGTCCAGCCGCTCGTTCGCTCGTTTTTTCTTTTTGCTCGACCCAAGGCTGGTTTACCCGTTTCTTCCACTCGCCATTTGCAGTTGCTACTCTCTTGTCTCATAAAAAAAAGGGTTGCGGGGTTTTCTATTTTGAAAACCTTGGTAAAATCAAACACAATTCATGCATTTAAAAAACCATGAATTTTAGAAATTCATCATCAAATTTTAGAAAAATTACAAATTAAGAAAAAATTCTAGGAATTTGGATAAAATGTTCATAAAATTTAAATTTGTTCACAAATTTTAAGATGTTGAGAAATTTGAATATTTTTATGAATTTAAAAAAGTCATGAGTTCAAAAAAATACGAAAACAAAAAATGGTCGCAATTTGAAAAAAGAAGTTCATGGATTCAGTAATGTTAATGGACATGAAAAATGCTCAGGATTTTTAGAGAGTAGTTAATTTGTGTAAAACAAAAGTTAAAGATTTTTTAAAGTTAGTTTTGAAAAATGCTCATTTTTTAAAACGGAAAATAGAAAAAAAAAGGGTGTAAAAATGGAACAAAACCAAGTGTGAAAAAGGCAAAAAATGGAAAAAGAAAAAAACGAACAAAACCAAGTAAAAACAGTAGAAAAAAATGGTTCAAAAGCTTCCCAAAACCAGGACTAGATGCTTCAAAAAACCTGACACGGAACATTATAGCAGTTTCATAAAAGCAGGTGGAAACAAAAAAAATTGTACGTTGCATGGGCCGGCCAATTAACAAATAGCACCGGAGGTATGTTTCAAAAAGAGAAATGACATGGGAGGTGCACGTTATTGCAAGACATGCTGAATACAATTGAGCACAAAACAAAACCAAAGTCCGAGCAAGAGATTTCACTAGAGCTATGAACCTAGAATAGAAATTGTAGATAACTAGTAACCAATAAAACATAAGGCAGGAAATAGGTAAATATATTACACATTGGTACGTTTTGTGCCTAGATAGGCCTACTGGGACGAATTTTACATGTAACTACAAACATAAGGGTATATACAAACTATAGCGCTAGAGATACGTAGGCACGATATTTTACAAAATACTGGAAGTTGAGAGATCATGACAACATTTGCATCTGCTTCAGAATTACTACTGAAATTTTGGACATGACATGCAAGGGCTCATTATCAAGGACTTTTTTGTCATTCTATTCATCTTCTGAAAATGCATCATCATCATTTGCCTCGCACAACCTGGTGTTAAGACAAAGTATGGCTATGAAACACATGGAGAACAAATAACTGTAATCTGTGCTGCACCACAGAATTCACTCTTGCTAAGCTCATTAGGGTCTATGAAGTATTACATTAGCATAATGTGATTACATTGTGTAATACTTCAAAATTCTGGTGAAGTACTAAGATACTAACTACTAGCTTTATAGGAATATAAGAAGTTAACTACTAAAGAGATGGAAACCATCTTCGTATCGCACATCATCACAAATGTAGTTGAACAAACTTGGGAACTATCCCAACTAATTTTCTCAGCTAGACAAAGATAATTGACCGCATTCCCCTTATTCCAATTGATATATGGAAGAAGCTCTAGAATCAATAGAATTTAATATAGTAGAGTAAATATCAAGGTACTACAATAATTTTGATAGTTGTTCAATCTAGCTCATTCTATGTGCTAATGCCCTCTCTCAAATATAGAGAAAGATCATGAAGGGTTTTGGGGGCACCAGCCCCTCATCAATGCAAATGATTTGTGATGTGCTAAAGTAATAGCAAACATCGCCGGTGGTGGTATGCGAAGATTGTGTAATTCAGTATGCAGAGACCGATGCGCATGCGGCACGTGGTTTTTGCCACTGGCTGGCATCAGCCAGTTGTGGTTTTGTTACGGTGAAGTGCAGCACCGGCTGGCATCGGCCAGTTGTGTGTACCCGTGCTTTGGGTACAACGGTGACACGCTACCGCACGCGCTGGCGCGGCCGAACCCTGACACGGGTACGGGCATCACGTACACGAGCATGCTTGAGGCAGGCACAATTCGACTCGGTGTACTCAACAATGAAGAAACTTGGAGATCCTCGTGGGGGAGACCGGGTGGCCGACTACACGGCATGTAGGACGCAGTTTGGTAATCGTACGAAGATGAGGTTGTGGTGTACGCGAACGTACAATGATGAGCAATGATCAGAACGGCCTCGTAGATGGCTGGACAACCAACGCCGGTCGTGGTATGCAGAGATTGTGTAATTTAGTATGCAGAGACCGATGCACATGTGGCACGCGCTTTTTGCCATGCCACGGCTCCGATCATCCATCCACTTACTATGAAGTGGAGCGGCAACGCGCTGATCATTGTACGTGCCCATCCACTTACGGGTTAACCAATTCCATTCACTAGAATGAAATGAAAGTGGGGAATAGAAAGATGGAAATGATTCAGTTTTTGAACCAAAGATTCCAATTTCTTTTGCTACAAACACTTGTGGGCTGTGTTGTTGAACTGCAAAATGGAGGTCACCAGCCCAGCACCAGCAAAACTGGTTTCCTTGATGTGCGCCCTCCAATTTATCGCGGGATGACTGCGCGTTTCTAGGGTTTTCGATGAAAACGGCACACGTTAGGCCCCCTCACCACCCGGCGACCACCGACATGTAGGGTCAGGAGCCACACGCCGATGACGCCATTTTTTCGTTCAGGTGCAAGGCAAAGGCATGTTGCTCTGTCAAGCTTTTATTGTCGATGGCGCGGCGATGGCTCATTGCCTGGCTAAGTGACGACGCGACGTGAGAAAGTCGATGAAATTGACGGACTCGCCCTAGGGGGAGGAGGAGGGTTGTTTGAGAAGCTTCCTACTGTTGTTGAACGTTGGCGATAGAGTCTAATATGGTAGATAATGTGTTGGCTTATGAAGGGCGTGCAAACGCTTCTTATATTTGCGATTTGCGGTTCGATGCACTACCTGATTTCATCATTCATTCATAGCGAATGACTTGAGGCTAAAGTCTTCCTGTTAGGAAAAAAAGAGGGAGATCAACCCCCCCCCCCCAAAAGAAGAACCATGAAACCTTCATGTGCCATTGCTGCCTTCGCCCTGTGGACGCGATACATACACCTACTTCATAGTGAT
Organism: Aegilops speltoides; assembly: GCA_021437245.1. Classification (NCBI taxonomy): domain Eukaryota; kingdom Viridiplantae; phylum Streptophyta; class Magnoliopsida; order Poales; family Poaceae; genus Aegilops; species Aegilops speltoides. The sequence goes on along the minus strand of JAHHZJ010004141.1, from coordinate 18,408 downwards.
CTAAACGATATTTCTTTAATTACAAAGAGAGTCTCGTAAACAAATATAAGAGCATTCAGATCACTAGTCTTATATGTCTTTAAAGAGGGGGTAGCACCTCCGTCCCATTTAGATAATGATCTAAAAGGGCTGGAAAAGTGCTCGGTTATAATGTATCTAAATATCCGTTGGATCATCGATTTTGAGCATCTTTGGCCGTCAGATTTGCTGTGAATCATTACTAATCACTCGTATCAACGATCGCGTCCCGTCCTGGGCCGCTGCTCTGGTGGCTTTTTTGGGCGTCTCAGGTTAATTGGGCCTAATGAGCCTGTTGCAGCCTCCGCTACGTGGTGAAGCCATCGTTCGCCTCCCATCCTTCCCCTCGCGTGGCGGCTCTTCCCATGGACGGCCGACCTAGGTCGCGACGAAAGTCGGAGCTACGAATCCCATGGCGACCGCACTGGGTTCGGACAAGGCCTCGCCGGGCGACAGCGCGGGGTCGCCTCGATTGCCTCGTCCGGTTCAGTTGCACGGTGCGGCGGGATCGCGTGTGGTGAAAGGCCGGTAGATCGATACAATCTCCGGTAAGGGAATGGGAAGCGGTTGTGCGTCTGTTCAGCGCGAGAGACGCCCCGCCGCGACTCGCTATTGCAGCATTGGTAGAATCAGCGTCTTGCGCTTCTACTTTCCCTCCACGCCGTTTGTCTTCCATCGTTAATGACCGCGATGGACGTGTGCAACCCCGATTACATGAAGCAGCGGCACCCCGAGTTTTACAAGAAGCAGCAACGCAAGGTCACCCCCATCGACAAGGAGGCGTGCGTCAAGGCCACGGCTGCGCTGCGCGAGTGCTTCGCCGGCAACCCCGTCATGTTCAAGCACGAGTACCTCTGGCGCATGGACGAGGCCCTCGACCAGGACCGCAACCCCTCCCAAGCCCAGATCAAGAAGGAGTGGACCAGTGAATATAGGTGGTGGACCGGCATGAGGAGGCAGGCAGGGTTTCCCCGCGCCACCCTCCCCGCCCCCCGCCGCCGCCTCGGCCAAGGGCACGCCTGCCCCCTCCCTCTCCTCCTCCTCGTACCCCAGCCGCCTCCCCCGAGCGAGGCGACTGGGCTCCTTCCTCCCACTCCCAGCCCCCCCTCCTCTAATCCCCTCCGCCGCCGCGGCGCGAGGCCACCGGGCCTGGCTCGCGTGATGCCGGCGGCGGCGGCCCCGTTCTTTTCTCCCCGCGCAACGTTGTGGCTCGGGCGATGGCGCCGGCGGCAGTGCACCCAGGCCGGCGTCGGATCCGGTGGCGGCTCGTCTTCGCAGGCGGCGCAGCTCCGGGTGGTGAGGTGGAGGTTGCGTGGCTGCTTGGCTACGGGGCGGCGCGATGTCTGGCAGCGGCGCCCTTCCGGCCCAGATCTGGGCCCTTTTGGGCCCCATCTGGGTCTGGGTGGGCCTGGCGTGTGCTTTCCAGCGTCATCTCCGGCGGACGGAGGTGTGGGGTGGCGGAGACGGTGGCGCGTGTACTGCAGCGCAATGACGGGAGCTTCACGAGCCCGCTTCGGTCTCGGCCGGGCAGGGGTGCCTGGTTTGCTCCTGAGCTATGTCCGGTCGGTCACCGCCGAGGGTGGTGGAGGTTGTCCCCTCTCACGTGGCCGCTGGCCCTGCTGCTCCTCGTTTCTGGTTGGTTCCTCTCGATCCCGCCGGTCTCGCTTCGCTTGTCACGGTGAGACGGCGATGGTGACTGCGAGTCTGTGGTGGTGCATATTGGTGGTCGGCAAGTATGGTGGAGTGCGATGGATCGTCTGGGGTCGTGGTTCGTTGGAGGTTGGGAGAAATCCTTGTCGGCTTGTTCGGCACCGACACGGTGACGCCCGTGGGCGCCGCCGTGCCTTCCTGAAGGGCGTCAGATATCCCCCCTCCCTCCCACGACCCTTCGCGTACCGGGAGAAACCCTAGGCCATGTCCGGTAGCAGCGTCGTTGTCGTCGCGTTCCTTCTTGAAGGTGTTACTTGGTATGCGGCGTTTTGTGGTGCTAGGAGCGTGGTGGAATTCTCCGGCGGGCGCAGCGGTTGCGAGTCATCTTCGTTTTCGTTGATCTGCCGTTATCGGCATTTTTTCCTTTTGTGTTTTCTCTTTCTTTTCTTTGGGCGTGCCTGTGCTGCTTCCGCCCCAGCACCTATCGTTGGTTGTAGCGATGTTGTTGCTTTGCAATACAAAGCGGGGGAACCTATACTACTCCCTCCGGTTATAACTGTTTTAACTGTAATATGAGTTTGTGGCCTTGTATAAGGGAATGGAGGGAGTACTATCCTTCCACGACCCTGACATGCCACTCCTCCCACGATGAAGCGGTGGTGTGGTCGCCCGAGTGAGGTTCATCTTACCCTGTCTTGTCAACTAACTAATGACATTAGGGCATGTACATTAGTTTAAAGGCCTGCAGTCTGTAAAAGTTCTCCACGTCATCTATAAACAGCAGGGTAAACACCATGTATAATAGCCTGTATTTTTGCTATACCCGAAAATTATGAACCGAAGTAAAAAATCCCACGTTCGACAATCCATTTGGTTCGTGGGGCATTAAAAAGACGGTGAAACCCGGGCCGCCAAAGCACCGCCAGCGTCCGGGCAGCGAGGCCCGAGCGACCAACGGAGCAGCGGCGCCCGCGAGCTCGAGGCAGCTGACGGGCCTTACGCAGCAGGCCCGACGCAGCCGAGGACGAGGCCGGCGAGGCAACCCGCAGGGCCGCTGTGCAGACGCGGCGGAGGCGGGGCATGGATCGATTGGCGGGCCGTTGCGCGAGCGGCGCCTATGATTGGCCATCGCATGGAGCGAGGCCGCCGGGTGGAGGCGATGCAGGCGTCCCAGTCGGAGAGGGCGGAGACGGGCGGCGCAGATCGATGGGCCGCCTGTTGCGCGAGGCCGCCAGGTCGATGAAGGAGCCGTCCGGTCGCGACGGTGTCGGAGTAGAGACGCACGGGGTCGACAGCGGCGGCGGGCGACGCAAACTGATCAAACGTAGATCGAAAAACCAAAAAATAGACGCCGATCAAAGCGACCGACGAGAGAGAGAAAACACGGAGCAAGGGCTCGGGACAAAGACTCTCTAGGGCAGCCAGTCAACAGGACCGACAGACGAACCCTACGTACGGGCTACGCAGCCCCCAGTGGCGGTCATGTACACTCGCCGGAGGAGATCGAGGATTTGCTTGCATGAGCCATAACAACCCGATCAAGGGCCAGGACGCATGGTCGGTGTCGCACAATACGAAGACGAGGTGACCTTAGCGGTGGTTGCGGGTAGCCATCCGGACAACTACGACGACCATCTTTCGCTCGTTGTAGGGTGCAACGGAGAGACCAAGAGAGTTGTCAGGACGTACGGCCACGCTGTTGGGTGCTCGGGGATAAAAAAATACAAAGTAGGGTAGCTCAAGATGTACTTAAACAAACGAGTTGTGAAGGGTGGACGAAAAATATTTTTTTGGTAAGTAGGACTTGTTAGAAATAGGTTATATATTTGTTTTTTTCAGGGTTTGTCGCTTGCTCAAGCGTGTGCATGCAAGCACGTACATGCATGTATGCTTGTCATCGCATGGTACACGAATAAGAGCATTCAGAAAAATTCATGCCTAAGTAGTTCCTTTGTTTAAGGATGGGCCATGCATGGTGTGGGCTACACCTGCCCCGTCCAACACAATAGGAGCCCAACAACTCCAGAATGGGGGTGTGAGCAACGAGCTGTTCACTGCGTTAGAATCCTGGCAGGTTTTAGTACCACCTCGCTAAGATTGGCTGCTAGAGACCAACATATAAGGTGATCCCTATGTTGGGTTCTAGAATACTAAAAACACATCGATTGCTACACATAGCGCGTGCGCTCGCGTGAATGTACGCGACTTAAGACTTTAGACGCTTAGCGCGGCGCCGCCTGCCTTTGGACTTATTTTATTTTGCGGGAAATTTCGTCTTTACTTTCTTTCTAGTTACATCTACGTGTGAGTAGAAATGTTTTCTTTATTTTTTTTCTTTTTCGTTTTTCCTATTCTAATATTCTTCACCTATTCCGGTACCGCCTTGATGTCCTCTTCGAGGCCATGGCTGTACTGTATGCAGGCCCGGCCCTGAGTGGGGGCAGGGGGGGCGACCGCCCCGGGCCCCCCATATCCAGGGGCCCCCTCCGACGCAACCTCACGCAGCGTAGCTGATGATCACCGCCGTCGTGGCTTCGGCGCGATCGCCCGGCCACCAAAGCGAACAGAACCGTCGTTCTATTTCTTTCCTTGCAATCGGAGGGGCCTAGTAGCGAACAGAACCGTCGTTCTATTGGGCCTGGCCCAACACGTGGTGAAGCACTTTAGGTAGAACTCAATGCCCCTGAAAAGAGGGAGCGCACACCCTAGTCAATCGAGGAAAAAGCCCTATACCCTTTTTTCCCTCTTCATGGATGATATCGACCGCCGACGCCGGACGTCCACGTGTGGAAAATAAGTCGAAGAGACGGCAGGTTAAAGTGTCTGGTGTTTGCGCTCTAGCTAGTCTCTCAGTTGCCGTCGCAAAAGAAGTGTTTGATGAACTCTTATGGTCTAGTGCGTCCGCCGCCGGTCATGACCGCCGATCGGACCCAATGTGTTAGGGCACCTTTTGATTTCCGTCTCGCTCTGCTCTATTCATCAAATCGAACCAAACAAAAAGGAAACAAGAAAACGAAGACAATCGACATGCGAGGCCGGAAGGAAACAAGCGGATGTCGTGGTAGGTTAACTTGCGGATCGATGCGCGCGGCAGGCAGTTGAAAGGTCGATTGATTCACGAGCGTAATCAATAGTCCGACACGTCTTTGCAGGTGTCCGGACCGCTGCCATATCCGCTCTTGACGGCCCTGCCCCATAAAAATTCCATCCGCCTCTCCCAGACTTTCCATCGGACGCCGGCGCTCTTTGTCGTGCAGCATTCAAGCCGACCCAGAGCATGCAACGACCTACATTGATGCCCGCGATTTGACCGGATGGGAGGGCGGCGCAGACGGAAGCGGTCCTCTCGGGCGCCGCCGCGTCCTAAGAAACCAGTTCCGGCCGTTGTGCCGCATTGCAGCAATCAGGATGGAGTGTGGCCACCTCCTCCACTGCCTCCCTCCGGGGAGGTAAGGGAGTTACAGCGATCTTGAGTGCGATGTTGGAACCTGATATGGACCAGCGTACGTACGTGAAATCTCTATCTCTACTACTTAAAAAGAACATAAGGTTCTCATTTCACTTTTCTTCCCACCACCTTTTCGTCCAAGCTTTCATGTATATGATAATCAATCACCTTAATTTACTTACCTTCTAAATCAATTCTACTTTAATTTACTTACCAAAATTCTAATCAAAATATAAGGTAATTCACTGGTAGAAATTTGATAAGATTTTATTTACACAATCGCATTATTATGGACATGCAAATCACAAACTAACGCACTAGAATATTTATATACCGTTGCAACGCACGGGCACTGTTCTAGTCAAAGAAAAGAAAAAACGAAAGAGAGAGGGGAAAATGACGATGACACGCGTGCGTGCGTCGTGATTAACTTTCAATCAACTATAAAAAATAAAAAAAATAAAAAACATGACACCACACGCGTGCATGCGCGACATCTCTGTTTTTTTTCCTTTTCTTGATTGATTAGATCGATTCGATCCATCCGACGACGCTCCAGCCAAAGATAGATTGCTTACTTCCAGTGTTAAAAAAAGAGGGGGAGTAGTACGGCCTCTGACCCGGAGCATGCATCTAACAAGCAGCAAAGGAAATCGAGGAAAAAAACCTCGGAGTCAGTAAATGCAGGTCAACTCAACGTTGACAAACACCTGATGGGTAGTATACACCCAGTGGAAGGGCAACCTCCACAACCCAGTTCCAGTGCGCACAAACTGACTGGGACATCGGAACACCCAGACTCGATCGCATTGGGAAATCACGAAGAGTCACTAGGGGTGCAGGAAATTTCCATCAACTATGTTGATTCTGGAGAATCATTTGACCGTAAGACTACGACTGTCGACATATATTTTGCTGAAAAGATTGCAGATACCCTTCTTACTGATCATGATCCAAGGTCTATCGTCGAGTGCCAAAGGCGCTCCGACTGGCCTAAATGGAAGGATGCAATCCAAGCAGAAATCGCCTCGCTTAACAAAAGAAAGGTATTCACTGAAGCAATACCTACACCTCCCAGTGTTTTCCCTGTGGGATTCAAATGGGTATTTCTCCGGAAACGGAATGAGAACAATGAGGTGGTGAGATATAAAGCAAGGCTCGTAGCACAAGGTTTCACGCAGAAACCCGGCATTGATTTCACTGAAACATATTCTCCAGTAATGAGTGCAACCACTTTCCGATATCTTATATCCTTGGCAGTGCAAAATCGTCTATCTATGCATTTGATGGACGTCGTGACCGCATACCTTTATGGGTCACTAGATTCGGACATATATATATGAAGGTTCCTGATGGAATCTCTGTCCCGAATAAAAATGCAAAACGCAACATGTATTGTGTAAAGCTGAATAAGTCACTATATGGCTTAAGACAGTCGGGACGGATGTGGTACAACCGACTCAGTGAGTTCCTTCTTCAGAAAGGTTACTCCAATAGTGCTGATTGCCCATGTGTTTTCATCAAGAAGTCCTCTACAGGATTTTGCATCATTTCTGTGTATGTTGATGATCTCAACATCATCGGCAGCACACCAGACATTGATGAAGCACGCAATCACCTAAAGATGGAATTTGAGATGAAGGATTTGGGTAAAACCAAATTTTGCTTAGGTATTCAACTTGAGCATCTTCCCTCAGGAATCATGGTACACCAATCTGCCTATATCCAGAAAATATTGGAGAAATTTAATATGGACAAATCCTATCCATCTAAAACTCCCATGGTGGTTCGATCTCTAGACGTAGAGAAAGATCCGTTCAGACCAAGGGATGATGGAGAAGAGGTGTTGGGACCTGAAGTTCCATACCTTAGTGCTGTTGGAGCGCTTATGTATCTTGCGAATTGCACAAGACCTGATATTGCATTTGCAGTGAATCTACTTGCTAGACATAGCGCAGCTTCCACCAAATGTCATTGGTCTGGAGTGAAGAATACCTTTCGATATCTCCAAGGCACAAAGGATCTTGGCCTATTTTTCCAGTCCCAGAAAAATCAGGACTCTGATGTGATTGGATATGCAGATGCCGGCTATTTGTCTGATCCCCATAATGCCAGATCTCAGACCGGCTTTGTGTTCCTACATGGTGGTACTGCTATATCATGGAAGTCTTCGAAACAGACTCTGGTGGCAACATCTACCAATCATTCTGAAATAATTTCATTATTTGAAGCAACATGCGAATGTGTATGGCTTCGCAGAATGATAAACCACATACAACAGTCATGTGGAATGGGTTCGATAAAATCACCTACCATTATCTATGAAGATAATGCAGCTTGTGTTGCGCAGATGCAAACAGGATACATCAAGAGTAATATCACCAAGCATATTTCTCCTAAATGGTTCTTTCCCCATAATCTTCAGAAAAGCGGGGAAATAAGCATTCTGCAAGTCAAATCATGCGACAACCTTGCTGATTTATTTACCAAGTCTCTCCCAAATTCTACATTCCAGAAATGTGTTCATGGAATTGGTATGCGAAGACTTAAGGACTTGCAGGTGTCAGGGGGAGTCTCTTCTTGAGATATCCTCATTTTAATGACATCATATTATGCTATCTTTCTTTGTGAGTATATTTTTCAGGACCTCATCAAAGATTTTATGAAGAACTTTTGAAGGAGAATCTTTTGAGATGGTAGAGCTTCCCGGACAATCGTGAAGATGATCTACATGGTCAAGCGGATTAGGGGGAGTGTTAAAAATAATCCTGTAATAAGGGGAAAATCTCCCCTTGCCCAACCGTCGTTGCGGTTTGTCCCGCAACCGACGCCACCCTTCGATTTCCTGGAACCGACGCCTCCTCGAGAGATCGTCGTGTCTCTTCAGGAGATACAAAAGGGGACATGTAACCATCGTTCGAGGGATTCGATCATTCTGATTCAAACAAAAATGACGATGACACGCGTGCGTGCGTCGTGATTAACTTTCAATCAACTATAAAAAATAAAAAAGAATAAAAAACTTGACACCACACGCGTGCATGCGCGACATCTCTGTTTTTTTTTTTCCTTTTCTTGATTGATTAGATCGATTCGATCCATCCGACGACGCTCCAGCCAAAGATAGATAGCTTACTTCCGTGTTATCTCCACTACTTAAAAAGAACGTAAGGTTCCATTTTACCTTTCTTCTCACCACCTCTTCGTCCAAGCTTTCATGTACTCCCTCCATTCTATTATGTAAGGTGTATTATTTTCAGCACGGTGACCAAGGCACGAAATTATAAACATGTTAGGACTGAATTACCCTTGGCAAATTTGTTGATTAGTGGTAAGTAAATCAGTTAGTCTAGGAAAGTAAGATATGCATGCAATCGACAGAGAGATACTTTTCTTATTTTGCTAAAGGAGAGATACAGACAATCAGGAGAGGGATACTTTCCATTTTTCTGGAGGGCTAATAAGGGAATTATGAGAAATTAGAAGAAATGCACCTTACATTCTGGAATTTTATCAAAAAACAAATACACCTTATATAAAGGAACGGAGGGAGTATATGATAATCAATCACCTTAATTTACTTACCTTATGAATCAATTCTACTTTAATTTACTTACCAAACTTCTAAACCAAATATAAGGTAATTCACGGGTAGAATTTAATAAGAATTTATTTACACAATCGCATTATTATGGACAGATAAATCACAAACTAACGCACTAGAATATTTATATCCCTTTGCAACGCACGGGCACTGTTCTAGTCAAAGAAAAGAAAGAACGAAAAAGAGAGGGGAAAATGACGATGACACGCGTGCGTGCGTGCGTCGTGGTTAACTTTCAATCAACTATAAAAAAAGAAATGAAATGAAAAAACTTGACAGCACATGCGTGCATGCGGGACATCTCTGTTTTTTTTTCTTTTTCTTGATTGGTTAGATCGTTTCGATCCATCCGACGACGCTCCAGACAAAGATAGATAGCTTACTTCCAGTGTTAAAAAAAAGACAGCTTACTTCCTATCGCGCGCAACAAGCACGTTGCACGGCTGCATAGTGCACGCACACAAAAGGAATCTATGCATGCAGGTTGCAACGTATGCGTACGTACGAAACGTGGCATGCATGGATACCCTTATATTATTTGACGGTACGATCGATACGGAGCGTGAACCAAAGCCTTTTTCCGGTTTGGGACTGGCTGGATCTGTGCCGGACGGGCTAGCAGAAATACTGAGGTCCCTAATTAAAGCGCTGCAGGGTATTCCTTGCGCGGCAAGTCTCTGATGTGCACGCACATACGTACTTCCTCCGGTCCTCAATAGTCTGCGCATAACTTTTTTTGATTTTTTCCTATATGGTCTGCGCGATGCCCATTTTATGCCGCTGTTTCCAAAACTGCCCCGCTCCCCCGTTCCCATTGTTCGCATGCATGCGTGATAATTAATTCCTCTCTGTGGATGCATGCAGAGGGAAAGGAGAGAGAGAAACGTATGCACAGAGAAAGAGAGTAGTGCGCACGGGAATTAAGGCATCAAGCCAATCAACTGCATGCAAATCATAACTACCCAGCGTTTTATTTATGGCAAATCAGGGGCAATTTGGTCCAGATTTAACAGAAAGTTTCTCCCCTTGGTATGCGGGCTCGACCTTAGAGCAAGTACAATAGAGCTGAGTCAGCGGGCTATAAGGATTAAACTAGTATATTTGTGCTTAGTTGGAGGAAAGAGAAGAGGAGAGAGAAGGTAAGCGGCTCTTCGTGAAGAGCCAGCTCTAGCACGTGCTCCTAGGCACTTTGTGAGAATGAAAGGTGGGCCACATAATAAAAAAATAGTACACTCTTTTGATCTACTATTGTACATGTTGGCTATAAGATGGGCTGTAGATGACATGGCATTGGCTTATAGCCAGCAGCTGGCTATATTATTAACCATGCTCTTAGAGCAAGTACAATAAGGTGATGTAGGCGGGTTGTAAGACATTAAATATTATATTCTTGCTTACTTGAAATAGAGAGAAGAGGAGAGAGAAGAGAAGCGGGCTACTAGTTAACAGCCGGATGCAGCACGTGCTCCTAGGTACTTTGTGAGAGAGTGGGGTGTGCCGTGTAGTATCAACCAAGTAGTACATATTTATATCTAGCTATTGTACTTGTTGGCTATAAGCTTGGCTATACGTGACATCATGTAGCCAGCAGCTGGCTATATTATTAACCATGCACTTGGACGCAAAGAAAAAAGAATCAGAGTGAGTATATATATACTTGCATCGGTGCGGCTGCACATCCGATTGATCGAGGCTAGATTAAACCTAACATATACTGTACCACATAAGTTACCGGCACCACGTGGAGAACGGCGGCTGCCTCCAGAAGTTCATCAAGGCGACGGATGAGTGCGACCCCTCGGACAGCGAGGATGGACGTCCAGGCGTCGTCAACGTCGAGGCATGCATCAAGGCCACGGCGGCACTGCGCAAGTGCTTCGGACGCAATACCTGATCCAATATAGATGGATTAGATCGAGTTAGTATGCTGATATAAAGGCAAAAGTTATATCTGCTGAATTATCTTTTTCTTTTAGTTGTGGAGTTTCCATGTATGTGCACGATATTCATTGTTCTCACTTCGTTCGTGTTCCCTGACAACTACTACAAAATCTATCGGCCAAAACAATACTTATTTCATTGTTCTCGCTTCATTCGAGTTCCCTGACTACTACTCCCTCCGTTTCAAAATAGATGACCCAACTTTGTACTAACAATTAGTACAAAGTTGGGTCATCTATTTTCAAACGAAGGGAGTAGCTACTAGTACAAAATCTTTCGGCCAAAACAACATAGCAGTGGTGGTTCCTCAAACCCTTCGTGCATATAGGCTTTATACAAATACTTGTAGACCAGAACAATTAAACATTGGAGTTCTATTTTGCGTGCATATAGGCATGCCCCTCCCTCCGTATAATCTAGTATGCATTGTAGTTCAGGACGAATGAAGTATAAAACTGGATATCATACACTGAATTTGTTTGGACATTTGAGTTTTCTTTCTTGAACTGTTGAACTCGCTTTCTTTCTAATGCCAATAAAAGATAACGTTCATTATATGGACGAAACATTCGCTCACTAGACTTTGGGTACATCGTCCTTGTGGCTTTTTCCACCGCATGCATCTATCTGGTATAGAAAACATAGTAAGAGGGAAATTGTTTTGCAGACAAAATCGTCTGCCCGATTCACGGTTCATTTTCATAGACTGTTGTTTATTGTCGAGGTCTTCAAAACTAGATATCACCTGGGTATAATCTCACAAACTTTATTTTGGATCACATAGTTGCCACACAATGATAAATGAATGCCAAAATTGCCCTTGTGTCGCTATCAAAGTTGTCACTTGGGTACAATACCATTGCAATTTCATTACCACGTAGGTGGCTTCATTTAAGGTGGCTAGTTTTTTTCCCGCTGAAAGATAGACATACCTGATCCAATATGGAAGTTCTCATGGAGACAAAGGCAACCATGAGGATGAGTATTAAATCGAGCATGTTGTTTGGGAGTTAAAAGAATTTGAAATTTAAAAAATAACATTTGTTGCACTGATGTCATTGTTTTTTTTTCCTGATTCTCATATATATGCATGGTTGCATGTTGGTTGTTCCGCTGGGAATCCTACCGACGCAATGCCCAAGGACGCTTCCAGGCCCTTGATGCCTTTGTTGGCCCCGACCCTCCACGGGTGGAGACGACATCTCCTAGCCGCCACTTCGCTTGGCCGTGCCCTTTGGCAGCAAGGGAGGAGGGAGAGGTGGAGGGGAGACCCCGACCGCACACAGGGCGACAGGCAAGGGCAGGCTGGTGTGAACACATTTCCATACAACAGTCTATATATGTCCAAAAAATTGATATTGTTTTGCTAATGCACATCAAGATGTCCCATAAGAGCATCTACAACCGGTCCTCTCAAACCCGTCTCATACACCCGGGCAGGCCGTCCGGTCACTGCCCGGTCATGATTTTTTGACCCAGACGGGCCTCTCAAATGGCTGTCAAACGCCCGGGCTGACCGGCACCCCCCATATCCAGCCCAAATATGGGGCGGATATGGGGGAGCCGGGGCGCGCCCGGGCATGCCCGCCACGTCAGCCTGACGGCTTGGCCCCACACGGAAACGCCCGGAAGCCCGGCGGTCCGACAAGCGCCGCCTCCGTCGTCGCGGTGTGAATGCCGCGTGGCACCGCTCCGCCTCGCCGCCCATGACGAATTCGGGCTATGTCGGTCGGCGTCCCGCAACCCTAACCCACCCCTTCCCCCTCTCCGTGCCGCTAGTCTGAGCCCATCCACCTCCTCCCTCTCCCGCTTCAACGCTCGGCCCATGCTCCGGCTCTCCGGCATGGTCCGTAACAAGATCACCTACTATGTCATGCTGACACCGGAGCACAGCTACGAGATCCAGCAGCGGATCCGGACGAGGGAAGTCGCGCGCGCCGCCCGCATGCGGAGGCCAACCCGTTCCCCCGGCGGCAGCAGGCGGAGTCCAACGTTCTTTTCGTTGAGCTCGATGTGGAGATAGAGGCGGAGGAGGCGAGAGCGGAGTAGCCGGAGGCGCAGGAGGAGTCGGAGCTGCCGCTGCGGCCCATGCTGCCGGAGCCTGTCACGGAGATCATCGTGGTCTCCAACGAGGAGTAGCTAGGATCGACGTAGTACGTAGATTCTATTCCTTTTGCATGGGTTTGTATGGAATAAAAATCGATTATGAGATGTCCGGATGCAACAAGTAAAATTTGAGGTGTGCCCGATCAGATGCTGGCGGACGCATCCGCAGGCGTTTGAGGGGCCGGATTTGCCATGTCCGGCTATAGATGGTCTAAGTATTACACATCTAAGTCTTATTTCATTGATATTACACGAAGATTCATGCATGCATTTTGTTTTTTTTTAATTTGATTGAATCATTTAGATGTGCAATAATTATGACACATCTAGATGTGTCCTAGACCTATTTTGTTAGTTTGTTTGTGTGTCTTGCTACAACTGTATTGTTTTAAATATATGCCATCATCGAGTGCTTGCAGCCAAACCCGACCAGCTTTAATCACAATATGTACTACAAATATTAAGATGTGGTTGGTGAGAAAAGTATTTATTATGAAAGTTATTTTGACTATTACTCCCTCCGTTCCAAAATAATTGTCTTTCTAGCCATCTCAAATGGACTACAACATACGGATGTATGTAGACATGTTTTAAAGTGTAGATTCACTCATTTTGCTCCGTATGTAGTCACTTGTTGAAATCTCTAGAAAGACAATTATTTAGGAACGGAGGGAGTAGAATGTAATTTTATAAGTTTTGGCCAGGATAAATGCAGTTGTTATGAAAATTATTTCTAAAACGACATGCACTATTAGTTAACGAAAGGATTGACACCTATGGCAACCTTTTTTTTTTTGCAACGCCGATCATTCCTTGGGCGGAAAGTTTACCGCGTATACATACGTATACATAAACGTCTGACGGGCGGCACGGTTCTAGAAGAACGTAACAAGAAAAAAAAAGAAGCTACGTACGTGCGTTAACCCTAGCACACCGCCGGTGGGCCGTGGACATGGGGGCCATCGAGTCCTCCCTAAAGTTCCTCGGCGAAGTCTTTGAGGTCATAGACCATGCGGACAAAGGCGGCTGCGGAGACCAGTTCATTGCGGCGCTGAGGCAGTGCTACCCCAGGGAGATCGAGGAGCGCGTCGTGGACAAAGAGGCGTGCGCGAGGGCGGAGGCGGCGCTGCGCAAGTGGTTCAACCACCAGTTCGTCGGCCGCATGGAGCACCTCGCCCGCAAGGACCTCAGCCTCGAGAAGGGCTTCAAGAAGACGGAGCCGGAGGCAGGAGGAGAAGCTAGCTAGCAACGCTTGATTAATTCATACTTGTAGTCCTAGTCGTAACAATGCATGCATGCTTGTGCTATACATCCCCCCGATGAGGATGAGTAGCCATGCATGCATAGAAGCATAGTACGTTCAGCTTCTGGTCATGCCAGTCCACCACCTGAACCCGTCGCATTCTTCTTCCTTTACCTGCTCGGGCGACGGCTTGAGATCCTGATCGAGGCACTCGTCCATGACGCGGAGGTACATGTGCTTGAACATGGCGGGGTTGCGGGCGAAGCACCTGCGCAGCGCCGCCGTGGCCTTGACGCAGGCCTCGGCGTCGACGGCGTGCTCTCCCCGCTGCAGCACCATCGACGTCGGGGGATTCGGGTGGCACTCGCCCATCGCCTTGGCGAAGTCGTCGAAGCACCCGCCGTTGGTCACGTGATGTACGACGGCCTTCTCGTCGCTGACGGCGGCGCTCCTTGGTAGTACAAGCGGAGTCATACGGTACGCTGTTTCTTGGGCTGTTTTATGGAACAACGATTCGAGCAATGACTTCCACATCCCCATGGCCTTAGCTAAGCTAGCTTAGGGTTAATTAGCAACGAAATCGATCGGTCGCTATCACGCTTTAAATAGCTACCGAGGATCGGCCTCGGTTTGATGATATTCCAAATCTGTCACCGTATGTACCAGCTTCGATCACGCTCGGTATCAATCCGCACAGTCAAATAATAAGGCTATCCATGCATGCATGGCACGTTACGTAAGTACGTTGCAATCTGCATCAATCTCATGACTTCCTTCTTTGTTTCCCTATCTCATACACCAAGTAACTTTTGCTAGGCTATATCTATGGGCAGATTAAAAAGAAAATTATAGGCCAGAAGATGGGCTAGCTAACCATATGCGTTAGACCAGATTAAAAAAAGGGCCATGCTACGCGTCGGCCCGGGATCTTTCTAAAAGATCTGCTGGTCTACGAGCCGTCAAATCTAACTTAATCTTGCGGTCAAGCGTTGTCATCACTTTTGCAACAGAAATCGTGTTGCAAAAACCCTTTCGCAACACAAGTCTTGTTGCAAAATTATTTGAAACAACTGTCGGGCTGCAATTTTTTTACAACAGAGGTCTTTTTGCTGAAAATATTTAAGTTTTTTTGGCAACAGAGGTCTTGTTATAGAATATTTTTAAGAATATATTTTTGCAATTTTTTTGCAACAGATGCCTTGTTGCAGAAAGTAACCGTGTTGCATTTCTTAAATATAGATTTTTTATGCTAAATATTTATATTCTTTTTCTATAAATTTGGTCAAATGTTACAAGGTTTGACTTCAGTAAACTCTAATATGCAGAGTAAATAAAAACGGAGGAAATTTATAGTTGAAGCATCCACGTATATAGCTGATTTGGTTTGTCCCTTGTAAGTTTGGAATGCAATGTGTTCCGGTTAAAAAAAATACATGTATTAATCAAGCCTAGCTAGGTAGCTTTCCTCATGCATTCTCCGGCAAGGGCTTCTTGAAGCCCTCTTCGATCTGTTGAAGCTAGCTCCGGCCGGCCTTGTCCTGTCCTCTCTAGCAGGGCCTAGTCGGGCACCGGCTCTTGATCTGTTGATCAAGATCACCGGCGACAATATTGCAAGCAGAAACTCAACGACAGTAAAGAAAGAGATTTAATCCTGTATAGCACAAATAGCCAAGGTCTCCCCGCATTAATCAATCCCGATCTTGTGTCCTCTTGCACTCCTCCTATACTAGATTATTACACCGATTAGCTAGCGGTGGATGTATTTTATATTGGATATAATACACACAGCTTAGTTTGGGATTGAATTTCCTTTTCCCTTCAAGTCTGTAGTTTTTTTTTGGCGGGGTAGTTCTTGAAAATTTTGATGTGCACAACACGTTTACTCTTTCCAGTAGAAGTACCATATGTGTCATGCTTTGCCACCAAAGTAAAAGATGATATGTCACTGCAATCAATGATGTGAGACGTTAATAAGAAAAAATCTTAGCTACTTAGAATTCTATATTGTGATTCTATATATCAACAAATGAAGTGAGAATCTGATCCTCATACTCCCTCCTTCCCAAAATAAGTGTCTTGAGCTTAGTACAAATTTGTACTAGAGCTAGTACAAAGTTGAGACAGTTATTTTGGGATGGAGGGAGTATATGATACTATGATGTTATTATACTAGCTAATTGCTCGTTCTTTGCAACGGAGGCATATATTCTAGTGTTTCAACATCAATTTGTGTCCGACATAAACCTTACACCCATCATATTTTTGCGGTGGCGGGATTGGCGAGGAACCGGGGAGGGGAGGAGGAGGTCGAGTGGATCTGCATCTAGAGGGATGGGGTGCCGGCAGTGGAGTGGGAGGCCGGAGTTGGGGGAGACGGCGGAGGAGCTCGGAGGCGGATGGTTGGTTGGGGAATCCAATCCAATCGTGCGGAGAGGAGGAGAAGCTGGTTGGTTGGTTCGAGGACTTTAATATTTGGTTTGGTTTGGGACTTGCGCATTTTTTGGCCTCCTTTCCCGCATCAATCTTCGGTTTGTTTGAACCTCGGGCGTGGGCATCTCTTTGAAAAAAAATAGTAGCGGTAATAAGCGGCGGCAAGACCGAGAGGCGGAAGCATCACAAAATTTTCAGCACACAAAAGCATGAGTGGTTTTTTTTTTGCAGGGGAAAAACACGAGTGGTTGTACGGGAACTGCGCCCACGGTTCTCGATCCATCGCTAGCAGCCATCCATTCTTTTTCTTCCCTCCTTCATCAGAAGGCAAATATCATATGTCACGTGGATCACGCTCACTGCTACTCTCTCCTGTAAAACCCAACGACCAACGTTGGCTTAAGTTTATTCACGTAATATCGGCCAAAAAATTCTTGAAACGAGTTTAGTACAAATATATGAAACAAAAAAATGTTGAAACGGCTCTTTTAACTGCAACCATTATTTCTTTTCCTTCACGTGGGACCCAGTCATTAATGGCTACCATCACGCCGAACAGAGATATTTCAATGATTCGGCCATTGAATGTTGATTGGTCAATCATCACCTCACACCGATCGGTCCCCCCCTCTCTAGCCACTCCCAATTGTTCACCCAGATCCAATGACGATAAAGCAGGGTCGATGGGTCACTTTGACGGTGTGCGTTGCCTGAGGCGAAGGGCCATGTTCGGGCGGCGCTGGTGTCGGACGCGGAAGCATGGCGGCGGACGAGAGAGAAGGTGGCCTCTCTAAAGAGGTTTTGGTGTGCGCGGGACATCGATCACCGGTGAACAACAAGAACTTGATGTGCTTCGGCTGGTGGCGATGGCATGGCGACCTCCGATCAGCGCCGCGTGCCGTTGTGCGCACAAGGGAAGTTGAGTACGAAGTTAGTTAGTTTTGTCAAGATGGATCTGAGTTCTACGTCTACGTCTAGCTAGCTTCAGTTGTTGGTTGGTTGGTTTAACATGTACTCCCTCCGTTCCTAAATGTATGTCTTTGTAGGTATATATAGATGCATTTTAAGTTTAGATTCATTCATTTTGCTCCGTAGGTAGTCCATCTATTGCAATCTGTACAAAGACTTATATTTAGAAACAGAGGGAGTAGATGCCCCGGAAAAGAAATCTCGATTGAAGTTGAAGACGAGGGTCGATGGATGATTCCGCCCGTCCGTGCGTGCGTGCAGCACCACGGCGAACCGTCGACTCCGGGACTGCGGAGCGGGGGCTTGAATGCCGAGCTCGGGAGTGTGTGAACGCCGGGTGGACGGACGATGGGTTTGCCGGCTGGTCATGCGGGCTCTGAATGCGTGGAGGGTTGTCGAGGCCACGCGGGGAGGGAGAGGGAGAGAGAGAGAGCCATCGATCGAGCCATCAGCTTCGTTGCTAGCCCGAGCTAACGCCATGGGGATCTGGAGTGCGATAGTGGATGAAACAGCGGGAGCGTCGGTGAAGCTTATGACACCGCTGATGCTGTCAAAGATCGCCGTCATCAGCGACGAGACGTTCGTCCTACATCACGTCGCCAATGGCGGTTGCGCCAAGGACTTCGCCACGGCGATGAGGGAGTGCCGCCCCAGTCCTCCAAAGGAGTTCATCAAGGAGCGAGACGACGCCACTAACCGCGTTGTCGACGCCAATGCCTGCGTCAAGGCCACTGCGGCGCTGCGCAAGTGTTTCGCCAGCAACCCGGCGATGTTCAAGCATCAGTACCTCCACCGCATGGATCAGGGCCTCGACCCGGATTGGAGGCCAACACCGGAGCTCGTCAAGGAAGAAGAGAATGCCAAGTTTAGGTGGTGGACTGGCATGAGGAGAAGCTAAGCTATGCTACGCAAGTTGCAAGTCGGTGATTGATCGATCTTAATGCATGTTCTATAATCGTATAGACAGATTAAAACGATCATCTTGGTGGAGTTGGTACT